>KZ992619.1:0-26098 GCA_003614735.1 Thamnocephalis sphaerospora | reverse complement strand
GCCGAAAAGTGGCTGCGCTCTATTCTTGCCTATGAGACGTGAGCGAATGTGCGCGCAGATGATGGCAGGTGAATACGACTGATTGGCTCAACTACCCACAAACATGTATACACACAATGTCCACTGAGTAGTGCTCTCTCTGTTATTACCCGTCATTCCGTCACTTGCCACGCTCACAACCCTGTGCACAGGCATGTCTGCCAAAGAACAACCGCAGCTGCAGCAGCAGTTTGTTGAGCGGCTGTTTGCACCGCACGAAAAGACAGAGACAAAGGAGAATGCGGCTCTTTACGAGCAGCCGGCCAAACGCGAGCATCTTTTGCGCTGCCTGGCGCAGGTGAATTGCGAAATTGGCGAGACAACGGTAACTAGCGCTGTGTCCGGGCGGCGATTACCTGCTAACGTCCGGCACGCCTGAAAGGCTGCACTGGTGGGGGCTGTGGTTAGAGAGCCGCTGTTGCTGCAGTCGCTGCTGCATTCAACTGGCGAACTCGCGGAGGAGCTAGCCGGTCTATTTACACAGAGCAGAGCACAGCTTGATCTTTTGGATGGAGAGGTGAGTGGTGCAAGTGTGAGTATTGGGCACCACATTCGCTACAGCCGACACTGCCTTGCATCGCTAGAATGGCGCAAAGCAAGAGCTTTTGCGCGCACTGCAGCAGCAGGCGACTCTGCAAAAGGAAGTTGAGCGTCAGGACAGCATCATATGCGCGCTCGAGTCGCTGCAGACGGTAATGTTGCTATTGCGGAACGCCATCTAAACAATTTGCCGACTTATCTTCGAGATATGGTGTAGATTCAAGCTAGCTTTACCGAGTTTCAGCAAAGACGCATTGAGCGCGATTTCTGCAAGGCATTGGATGCACTGGAGGCAGTGGTAGGATTTAGTGTTGGGCGGTGCTCAAGCATCGGCGGCTCAAGAGTACGGCGTCCCTGTTGCTGCACTCATTTAGGATACGGTGATTGCAAATACTGCGCTTACGAACGACACGGACATTATTCTACGTTGCAGAGTGAGTGCGCTTTTGAGTATATCCCTCGAGAGTATTGTCGAGCGTAAACCCGGTCTTGGCAGGAAAATCGCCGGCAGCTGCAACACACTCTTTCAGACGAGCTGGCCGATGCATTCTCGCGGCTTGTGACGCTTGAGCATGGCCAAAAATCCGTGCTGACGGTGCACGCCCAACATCAAAGTAAGCTTGCTCAAGGTGCATTTAGTTTTGGCGGCACATTGACTGGCCACTGGCAACCGATGGGCACGCGTTGTAAAGACATTAGTCTTGCCGATGTGGTTGCAGCGCAGCACCGCATTGGGACGCTGCACAGCCAGCTGCAGAGTCTCCAACAGCAGATCATGCGCTGCTTGTTTCGTCCGCTATTTACCCACCGACAGGGATCAATGCCAAGCTTACAGGCAGTTGAGAATGGGGATATTCGCATGTTAGAACTTGTGCACTGCTCAGATCAAACGGACGACGAGCCATCCTGTGACCAGCAGTCAGGTATTCACCGCACTACTTGACACTATACACGGCTGGGACACTTACCATTCTTCTGCGATTCTACAGCAGACACATTCTACAGTAATCTGGAGCGCGGCCTCAGATTTATCGCTGACGCTGTACTGGGCTACGAGGATGGCACGAGCCGGCCAGAGTATGCAACAGTATTTGGCAGCACAGTGTGTCGTCCGCTGTGCGGCATTGTTGCAAAGGATTATCTGCATGAAAAACTCCCAGTGGAGCGCAGCGAACTGGCCGAGTTTACAAGCACAATCGACCGCACACACGCGTTTGAGGCTGTGCTGTGCAATCTTGGCAAGTACTCACAACATGTTGAGCCAACGTGTCTACTACTCGCACCTACAGCTAACAGGCATGTCGCTACAGGCATGTCCAACACGGACAACAGCCCACTTTCAGCTTTTGCCAATAACTTGGACCGCCACTACGCGGAAAAGAAGCGCAAATACATGCTCGATTGCGGGCGCCGGCGGCTGGCCAAATATGACTTTGAGCTAGAGTACCCTGCTCACAAACCCTGGAGATGTAAGTGCACGGCTAGCTTGACAGCGACAGACGGAAGGTTGCTCCACGCGTTACGCGGAAAGCTAATACAGCAGGGTGCCTATGACGGATGGGCAGTGTATCTGGATAGTGATAGCAAGCTATGCTCGGCGCAAGAGCTGCCACAGCAGCAGAGTCATCAAAGCGCCGATGCTGTCATGCACCTTGCTTTGGCGCGAGAACCGTTCCTCTTCCCTCAATGCGGCGTAAGTCGCACGGCGGTAGACCTGGGCCGACTTCTTCACGACATCCTTGCAGAAGCATGTCAGCTAAACGCAGACTGGTGAGTGCCTGCCAAGCTCGGCCCTACGCTATGAAGAAATGCACAGCGTTTACTTTTTACGCTGTGCGGCATATAGTGCGCTTCAGTTTGCGCTAGCAGCGCGTGCACTTGTCAGTCTATTCCAGGCCACCGTTCCGCGCCAACAGGCACGCATCATTGGCCAGGTACCGGCGCTAGCTATGCAATTCCACAACGATTGTATGTACCTGGGCCACCTTCTTCTGGTACTGGGCCTCGACTATGGCGATCACATGCCGGCGGGCGTTTCCCAAGCACATTTGGACTTTAGCGACATGGTGCCGTTTCTGCGACATATGGGCGAGCAGCACTTTAATAAGCAACTGGTGGGTTGCATGGTGAATTCGTATCCGGCACACTGTTGGCCAGAGTGTGATTGACGCTGCCCCCAGGCAGTGCAAAAGGATGCGCTGCTTGAGGCATTTGACGATCTAGGCGGGTTCTATGATGCGGGAGAAGACGATCGCTACGACAAGATTCAGCAGACCATTACTCAGACAGTATATTCGCTGCGCAAGCTGTCGGACGTATGGAAGGTACGTGTTACCACCGTACCCGCTGGCACTCGCTGACCCACACGCTGCAATATCTTGCGCGACAGCCGGTATTGCCAAGTAACCTCCACAACCGCGCCATTGGTCTGCTGGTAGATGCGATTTTGGGGCGTGTCATTACCGAACTACTGGATCTGGCGGATATTTCCGAGGTCGAGTCTTACCAGCTGCACAAAGCATGTCAGATGCTTTTTGAGCTCACCAAGCTTGTGGAGGCCGTGGATCGCACGAATGCTAACAAGGTACGAATGACGTTTAGCGCGCAACGGCAGTGGTTTCTGCGTCATACTAAGCACGTTTACACGTAGACACAGGTGTCCGCGTGGATTGCACACTGGGAAAAGTACAGCCAACTAGTGACCTTGCTGGAACTAAGCTTTTCCGACATTATGCAGCGCTTTCGTGACGGAAAGCTCCACATGTTTTCGGCAAATGAGCTGGTTGGGCTTATACGCGCACTCTTCTCCGACACACCACTTCGCCAGAGCAACATTGCAGAGATCCGCGAAAAGATCGGCGACTAAGTGTCTTCGCCGCCCGCTGTCTTTTGCATAGCCTGCTCATGATTTACACGGGCTTCAGTACCAACACGTGCGCAAGCGCAAGTCGCGTTGAAATGGATATTACAGCCTGACACAGCGTGCCCCTATGCCGCATCCGTCGTGTTTTCAAAGTGTGTGCGCTGGTACTTTTCCATATCCTCCGCATACTGCTTCCATTCCTTGATCTGGTTCTCCAGGCCCACACACGCAACCTCTAGCTGTGCGTTCTTGGCGACCAGCTCGTACCACTGTGCCTCCAGTCTGGCCAGTTTTGTGCCTGCGTCCACTTGCATCGCCTTGCGCTCCTGGTTGCATGCGACGACGCTAGCCTTTTCCCGCTCCAACTCCTGCTTTACGGCATTCAGCTCGCCCTCTACCTGAAAGTTGTGCATCCGCCAGGCGTTGGCGCCGTACTTTTGCAAAAGCTCTAGGTTGCAGACACTGTCGACGCGTCGTGAGTATCGCCAGGTAGCAGTGTACAGCACTTTACACGCTGCCTACCGCTGGTGCTGGTACTGCAGCTGCAGCTCTGTGACTTGCCGCAGCTTTTGCCACTCTTCAGCGCTTGCGCCGCTACCGTCCTCGGGTACGGTTGGCACACGGTAGCGCGTCAGGTCCAGCGCATTCAGCTTCTCGTCGCCCTGCTTGATATCCGCGAGTGCAGTACGCCAAAGAGGCGCGTCCTCTGCATCCTTTGCCTGATCCGTTGCAAAAAACATCATCTACTAAGCCAATGTGGGTTCCAGCTAGCGCGAACCGCCAGACATACCTCAGCAGCCAGCTTGAGCGTTGGCAGCCGGCCGTTATCTTCAAATTGGAATGTGCTCAACTCGTCTTCAATCAGTTTCTCCACCGAATCGCGCACGCCTTTGGGTTTGCAGCAACGTGCGCGTTAGCTCTCGCTCGCAAGTTGCGTCGTAGCGTTCCTACCATCTTCGTCAATTTGCAGGTCGACATCTGCAAAGATAACGCCGTCAGTGACAGCAGCCGTGGCCATCGGGCCATCGCCGCCCCACTCTGTCGCCGGCACTTACACGGGAGCGCATCAATGAGGCCGTCAGCTGCTCCGTTCATGATTGCGCAACGCTAATGCAGCGTGAGTTGGGCAGGCAGAATTGGCGCCGTGGGTGTTTACGGCCAAAACAACAAGAACAAACAAAAAGTGCACTCGCCGAGCCACGCGCCGCTGACCCGATCTTTACTCGTTCGATTGTGCTTTCCCAGTGACAACAGTAAGTGGCGATGCCAGCCGATCGGTTCTGCACTAGGCTTTCTGCTGCAGCCGAGGTTCAAATCATGAATGCTCCTGCTTGTACTGACGCCAGCGACTTGCACTGATGCTCCTTGCTGCGTAACAGTGGCGAAAAAGGCGAAGGCTCGGTAAGCCAGCGATGCGCCGTCGTATCTACGCGTGGCACGTCTAACACGCTGTTGCTCCATGTGCGTGTCGTGCACCTGTATCCAGCGTTATCCTGGTCAAGCTGCTCAGCAGCGCTGGTACCGGCTTCTTCTACACGCGGTCGCGCCCGCGTCTGTCGCCAAAGCTGTCGATGATGAAGTATGATCCAAAGGGTAGGTGTGCTAGGACTGGCGCGTCAGCCGGCGGCCCTATCCGTTGACCGTCGATGCCGTTACGCAGTGCGACAGCATGTCCTTTTCAACGAGGCCAAGATCAAATAAGCATGTGCGTCTTGTCTGCGCCCACACAATAGTTGTCTAAACGACACAGTGTCCATGACGTGTTGGATCGGCACTGTCGCGGTTCTGCACCCTTCTTGCGCTGTCCATGTTCTTACAAAGACCACTTGTCCGTGCCACTACCCACTTGCCCCGTACTCTTTCGGCCGCAAAGCCCAGCCCTCGCTTGCTTCCGCGCGTTGCCACTGCCTGCCGGTCGATAATGTCCCAGCCCCCAGTTGTCCTTGAGAACACGCCTCTTGAAGATAGCAAGGCCAAATGGGTTGGTCTGCGTCGGATTCTATACCGAGACAGCTCGGGCCAGGAGCGGGTAGGCCGAATCCACCGTGCATGGCGTGCTTGCCGCGCTAATCAGGCTGCGACGGCGGCTGCGGCAGGTGTGGGAAAGTGCAGAGCGCAAGACGCGCTCGGGCAGCTGTGACGGTGAGCATGGGTGCTAGCATGTCGTGCGCGCTATCACAAGCACGGCTAACCGGACTGGATCTGGCGTCAGCTGTATGCATTGTGGCCCTGCTTCGATCTGCGGACGATGCTACGGGCGACGAGGCCGTGCCAAGGATCGTGCTGGTACGCCAGTTTCGCCCGCCACTTGGTGCAAAATGTATAGAGTGTCCAGCAGGTGGGCACGCAGTGGAGTGTGCGCATATATCCTATATGCGCTAACCTCCGAGTGGCTAGGTTTGATGGACAAAAATGAGACATATGCGGAGACAGCTACGAGGGAGCTACGCGAGGAGACCGGCTACCATGGCACTGTGGCGCGCGTGTCGCCAGTGGTCCACAGCGACCCTGGCTTTGGCAATGCCAACATGGCGTTTGTCTACGTGGACGTGGACATGAAGGACCCGCGCAATAGGCATCCTGTAGCTGCTCCGGACGAAGGCGAGGATATCGAGGTGTTACTGGTGCCGATTCAAGAGCTCTCTGCCAAACTGGAGGGTAAGCACAGGTGATAAGGCATCGTGCATGACCTCAGCTTACAACGCAAATACGATCGCCTGCAGGCTATGTCGCTCAGGGTGACGGCGTAGACGCACGTCTGCAAATGTTTGCCGATGGCCTTTGCATGTTTGGCCAGAACGGTCTGTGGCACTGGGCAAAGCCATGATGCTAGAGCAGGAGAGGTATATCTACACGGACAATCGCCATCTATTCGCATGTGTACACGCTGTGGTGTCGTGCCGGCTAGTTTCTCCGCCTCTTGGCAGTAGGCTTGTCTACACTGCCCTTGATGCCACCCATTCGCTTTGCCATGCGCTTGTTGATGTCGCTGTTTTGTGACCAAGCAGCATTGCGCTGCAAAAATTAAACGGCCACGTGTCAGGATAAGACGACAGCGATAAACAGCGCAGACTCTGTAGTTGCGCACTTACTACCTACCTCTGTCGTATCCTCGGCGGCCAAATGGGTCCATTTCGTCTGACTGCGCTTGCCAAAGTCTCGCACCTGCATGACGGAGGGCAGCATCTCCACGTTGGGCATATCCTGCGTCGGGGCTGTGTAGTCGCGCTTGAGAATGTCCTCATCCTGACGACAAACGAAATAGCAGTGCGCGATAAGCCCACTGCCACAGGCATCCAACATGCACGAGCCTTACCGCATAAAAGGCGCCCTTGTGGTAGTATTTCTGCATAAACTTGAATTGCGATCCCTTCTTCTTGTCGCGGTCTGCCTGTAACTTTTCCGCATCTTCACGCATAATCTCTGCATCTGTCATGGCACGGCGCCGCTCAATATCCTTTTGTTCCATTTCCATCCTGCGAGTAGCCATAGATGAGCATTCAGCCTGTTGCGTAGCGATTTACAAGTCTTACGTACTTTTCACGTTCCTCGCGATCTCGGCGAATGCGCTTCAACTCGCGTAGTTTCCACGCTTCCTGCTCAGCTGTTGGATCCAGACCGTCTGTATCATCCACAGCGAGAATGTCGCCTAGGCTCAACATCTTGTCGGCCTCCGTGTCTACCGCATACAAGCGTACTGTCAGCAGATCGCCTACTCTGATGCGCCAACCACCACATACTCTCGATTTCCTGCTTGATAATGTCGGCAACCATTTTGTGAGCTGCCTCCTTGCGTGCAATACGCTCTGCTTCGCGCTTTTCCTCCGCTTCCTGTAGTTCCCGAGCAGCATGCTCCTTTTCCGCAACCGTTACGCGTCCAGACCTAATTGTTTGGTCGTGCATGTCAGTAAAATTGTCGCGATAGAAGCGTAACGGTGTTGCTGCTAAACGCACTTTGGAACAAATACAGGCTTAAGCAGCACCTCCTCCTCGCTTTCCTCGCTGTCAGTCTCATACTCTGTTGTATACTCGCTTTCCTGACCCTAGTATCGCGTTGGCCGTTAATGAGCGTCACATGAGCGTAGGCAATACGTGCTACCATTACCTCATCTACGGCAGTGATGACGGTCGCTTGCCCGCTGCCTGGCTTGCCCTCTGCCATCTCGTCTCCGCTTTCCTTTTCCTCTTCCTCGCCTGCTGCCAGCTCCGCCTCCTCTTCGCGACGACGCTGTAGTAGTCGCTGCCGAAGAAGCTGGCGACGACGCGTCTCATCGTCCTCGCTTTCCTCGCCCTCTTCCTCTTTCCCTTCTGCCATCGCCGCTTCACCTTTTGCGCGTCATGTCCATAAATACGATACATTGGATGCAACGTTGAGCATTTTCTATAGCACTACATGTTGAGCTGTGCTTACCTTGACGCGCACGACGCTCACGCACGAGGCGAGCTCGTTCACTGTCTATTTGAGATTCTCCGCCAAACTCGGCCGTCTTTAGAGAATGCACCTCCATCCTGATGCCGCCGACGGGCGCACGGGTACGCGCAAGTGGCACGTCGACATCTTCCTCAGCCTGGCTGGCCTCGCTTTCATCAGAGTCCGAGTCGGAATCAGCCAGAGGATCCGGCTGCTCCGTGGGCGCTCGTCCTGGCCAGTAGCGCGTCACCTTGACGCGCTCTCGCTTCGGCTGGCTAGCACTGCGTGCAGACATGGCGCTGGAGAATAGATGCGCTTAATGACTGGTACGCTGGAATATGCAATGTGGACAAAACGAAACAAAAACAGTGATGAGACAGAGCACTAAAGCTACTTTACATGATCAACGGCTACGGCATCAACGCGCATTTCAGGTGCCATTTGGCCGTGGCGATGTCTTGGGCGCTACCGGCATGCGGTTGAGCATCTGGTTGGTGCTGATAGCGCGCTGCTTGGATGCAAGCCGCGCCTCTCGTAGATAGAAAATATTGCGATGGAGTATATACTTTGCCGGATGGCCAGCATCTGCTGGGCGCGGTGTGCTAGCTTCCTGAACTTTGGCGCCCTCAGCAGTGGACTCGGCGGTCTTTTCCTGCGCTACACTAGTGGCAGCGCCTTGGTCGTCCTCCTTACCGCTGCCATTGGTCTGGTCGCTCTTTACATTACCGGTTGCAGGTTTAGTCGTCTTATCCTTGGCATCATCGACCGCTGGCTTATCGCTGGCGGCTGTTTTGCTGGTTTCGACGGCGGCTGGAGCGTCGCACTGGCAAAAGCCGCGGTCTTCCAGATGACTAGCGCACGAGTAGAACCAGTCGGCGGGTTGCGATTTTGCCGAAACTAGCACCACCGTCGTTGGTTTGTGGCAGACAAAGCAGCTCGCCTCGTCTTTAGCAGTGCGTTTCACGTACTCGTTGACCAGCGGCATCAGCAAAGGTAAATGTGTGTATGTGCGCAAGTGGAATGGAAAATAGGCAAGGGCGAGCGTCACGAACGGTGCGCAGGCTACTGCACTTTTTGTGATTTCTTCTTCTTTCCTTCACCGTTTTCTTTGCATCCAGCGCGCAACCTAGCAGCGCACTTGTATTCCATGCCACCCGAGAGAGCCCAACAGCGCGGCCGCGGACGAGGTGCTGGCCGTGGACGAGGCGGACGAGGCGGACGAGGCCGCGGCTATGGTCATCGTCGCGAGGGTGACGACGGTCCTAGCTTTTCCGGACAGTGGGACAGAGCAGCGCGTACTTATCGTGGCAAGGGTAAGTTGGGTGTACCAATGACGATATGTAGGCGGCGTAAAGCCGATAGAGTCCAGGCTGATTTGTGCTGCTACAGCGGATCGAAAGCGCGCACAGATCATCCACAAGGCAACGGTGAAGAAAAAGTATGCGCAAATCCAAAAGGGTTACGATGATGATACGCCCGAGTTTTACGCCGAGGCAAGTTGCTACCGTAAAGCCATATTGACTGCGAGGTAATGGCTGATGCCATCGGATGACAATACTAGATTTTTGCCCAGGTAGATGCAGAGCAGCAGGCAGAAAGGGAGCAACGTAGGAGGGCACAAAATGAAGATGTGGATATGGATGATAGCACGCCAGAGGTGTCGCATTTGGAGCGGAGGAGGCTTATTACGGCGACAGAATCCGCCAACAAGGCGACTGGTCGCAGACGCCAGGCACCCGCCGATGAATCGGACGAGTACGAAGAGGACGAGCAGTCGAACGGTACAGCACCGAGTGGCGCCGATAGCGACGGGGATGCAGGCGACGAGGACGGTGGCAAGGGCCGGAAAGGATGGAAGCGGTGAGCATTGTCGTGCGCCATGATGCTTTACATCGTGTTCAACGCCGTCTCTGTGTGTCCAGGTTCAACAAGCCAAATCCACTGCGGCGTGCTCAGCTAGAAATGGAGGCTCAACAACGGGAGCTGGAGCGGATTCGCGAGGTATGTTGCTGGGTGTGCCCGTGAAAGTGGCCATTGGAACGAGCTTCGGATCTAATGCCTTGCACATTGGTGTGAATGCAGGAAGAGCGCCTGGTCAAAGAACAGCGTCTGCGCGAAATTGAAGAAAAGAAGAAGCAACGTACGCTAACGCGAAAGCGTATGATGAAAAAGACACGCCACGGCCAGCCTGCCATGGCTGGGCGGATTGCCAACTTGCTGGATCAACTGCAGAAATAAACCGCAGCCATCCGCTACCCAGCGTGCGCGCATGTTTTTAGATGATAGAGATGCCGCGCAAGCACTTTACTGATGTGCACGCGTGGGCTATGCTACAACGTGTCGGTGTACTGTAGACGACATGGCCGATACCGCTAGAAAAGCCGCACGCCCATGGTGACATTGGGCTGCAGCCATTGCACATGAAGCGGAAATTCGCCTGCTAGTGCGTAGGCCGATATGTTCATGTCCACGGGCAGCTCGCGTCCAATGTAGCCGCGCAAAAGCTTGACGCCTTCAGAAGTAGAGCTGACCGGCAGGCGGGCCGTCTCAACCTCCTCACCCGGCGGCAGTCGGATCGGCGGCATGCTGGTGCCTTCGCCAAACGACCACTCGCTGCGACCGAGCACCACTCCATCCTTGCTCACCACGGTGTTTACTCTCATCAGAGTTACCGTCACGCCCGGCACAGGATTGAATAGTCGTACTGTTACCGCTGTTTTCCACAGAATATGCACTTGCGCCTGGCGAAGAAGCGCGCCTTCAACCCCTGGCATCATGCCATCTATGTGCAACTTTCTAAATGCTGGGAGTGCCGATGGTGCATCGGTGGCATTGGGATGGCCAGCAATACGCACCGGCTGCGATTGGCCTGGTCGCATGCCGATCAGGTTAACGTGTGCATGTGCCACGCAAGAAACACCGCGTACACACCTGACATGTAGTTGGAAAAGAAGCGAGAAAGCGCAGCCTGCTTTTTTTCGTCCGAAGAACTGACGATCCGGCCGTAGGTAGTTAGCGTCGTGTTGCCTGGCTGCATCCCGGCCGGTCGCGCGACCACTTCGCCAATCTCTATGCCATCATAGCTGAGCACAAAGCGCATCACATTCAGCTGGCAGCCGAATTCCGTCGGATTGAATATTGTCGCACGGGTGCGCACATGCAGTTCTTTTGCCGTCGTATTGGTGATGCTCAATTGCGACATGGCGAGCGGTGCTCCGCGGAAGCTATCCATGCCTGTTCATATGCACATTCGCAGTTAGCAGAGCAGCGGAAGAAACAGCTCAAGAGCGCATCGCAGACATACCCAAGAGAACCGAGTCAAAATCGGCGGGCAGGTTTACCAACAACAGTGGACCAATGGCCGTGTCTACTGTCACATTAGCGCTGCCGTTGGAAATCAGCTGGAGCTTGGGCTTCAAGGTCAGCGCCGCGATAAAGTCCTCGAAAACACGCTCGCGCCCTGGGAGCGCTGCGATCGGCAGCCGTCGCACACCAAACGTAACAATATCTCCCTTGGGATCCAGCTGTGTGGTGGCGTTTGTCACTGGCACCTGGAAACGTGCAAATGGCAGGCCATCGTCATCCTTGCTGCGCTGCAGAGAAAAGTCTGTGTCCATGGACAACTGGGTGACGCGCATTGGAAATCCAAACAGCTTGGTAAGACGTGCGCCCACTTGGCCAGACGCTCGTGGCTGATAGGAGTGCTTTGTATTCGTAAAGTCCATATCCAGCCGCATCTGTGTCAGCGCAGAGATGAGGCGGGTGTTGGGTGCGCCTGGCAGCATCATGCAAGTATGGTAAGCACGTAATGCTGTATCCAGCCACGGAATTGCGTCTTTGGTGTCGTTGCCGCCATCACATCTGATGCCACATCCCCGCACAGCCAGTGGCGTATTCTTGCCGACAATGTACCGCTGTACAAAATGGCCGATTGCAGCCAGCGCAGTACGGTTTCCTTGCTGGGGGAGAAGGCGGCCATGGAACTGAACTACATTCGAACCATGCTGCATCTTTAGCTTGCCAAGAGCGATGTCTGACATGTGCACACCTTGATAGGCGGCACGCAGCGCAAGACCTGGCAGATGTAGCGTAGTGTTGGAAGGATTGTAGATGTCCACACGAACCGACATGGCAATGCCTCCGTCAGGATGGTTGCGTGGTAGATCCATATGCAGCACCGTCACATTATTTAGGCCGCCAAAACCTGCCACGAATGGCACATCAGCGCCGGTACATCACTGTTCAGCACGCTCTGCATGCTCACCGTCCATCGGAATGTCCTTGTCCAAGCGGATACGGCTAAAGCGCAATCCACGAGCACGCAATGTAACTTGACCACGCACACGCAGCAATGTCTGATTGCGCTCCAACATAGAGCGCACCAGCATGGCCATTCCATCGGTATCAACGATGCGTAGGCGGCTGTCCACCTCAATCCGAGACTCGCCGCTGCCGGTTAGTTCCACACCCGGCACCTCCATCTGGCCTACCACCACGTGACGTGCACTGTCTGCCGTGTGTCGCTCGTCGGAATCGTGACTGCCCTCACCGCGTTCGTCGCCTCCGACCAGCGTCAGTACATCTAGCGTTGCCGGCTCCATCTGCCCAGCGTAGAGAGATCCAGACGGACCTGTAACGCTCATCTGGCCGCGCAGACGGATACCATCGGCAGCCATCTCGCTTAGGTCTACGGCGCCAAGCTGGATGTGCGTGTTATCCATAATACGCTGGGCTGCATAGGGTACTGCCACGTAAAACACCAATGAGCCCAGCAGAATAAGCAGCAGAATGCCAAGGAGAGTGAAAAGGATTACACGCGTGTAGACCACCAGAAAAGTGGCGAGTCCAGAGCAGGCTCGCCGTCTTTCTCTCTGCTGGTTCACACCATGTCCCCGCTCACGCCATGGCACACCACTGCCATAGTCACGCGCGGAAGTGTCGGCAAAAGGTGATTTGGGCTCGCGTCCGTGCAGGGACGACGCCGTATTGTTGGTAGCTTCTTGCGCCAGCAGAGGTGTGCTCTCGCCCGTTGTAAATGGCGGCGAGTAATGTTCGGTGGCCGTCTGACTGTCGGTTGTCCCAAGACTTGCCGGTCGCGATGCAGGCTCGCCCAGCAGAGGCTCCGTGGCATAGTCATCGCTCGTAGACGTGGTCATGCTAGTCACTTTGCTGGCTCGCAGACCAAAACCCTACTCAATCGCAGCGAAATGAGGACGAGTCCGTGTGTATACCAGCGCACACAAAAGGTGAAATGCCAGCCAGATTTTGACGCAACTCTATGCTGGCTGCACTGGCGATAGCAGGTGTGGTGTAGAGCAGCAAGAAGATTGACCAAGGTTGACGTCAGTGGAGAAGCTGTCTGCGTTGTGATACAGATGGCGTTGGAATAAGCGAAGGCAAGATGCCCAAATGGCGTCAATGCAAAACAGTCACACGGGGAGAAGGTCAATCATTTTTAACGCTTGCTTACTGATGTACAAGGATGTACGCGCTGCGGATCATAAATGCAAAGTCGGGCATCATCAAGGCAAAAGCGAGTCATTATGACTGCTTAAAACTCGGTCCAGTCGTCATCGTCCCAGCCACTGTTGCGCTTCTCTGGTGCACGACGCTTGCCGCGCGATGATATATTGCCAGCACGCGGGTTTTTATCTGCCATCCAGCTGGACGCGGTCACGGTCGAGTCGACGTGCGGCTGATAGACACCGTGCATCGGATCTTCATTCTCTTCGTCGTCGTCGTCCTCATCGTCGCCGTTAAACAAAGTGCTTCTCTCGCCCGTGTGGCTTTCCAGCGATGAGTAGCCGTAGCGGCTGCTGCTGCTGCTCTGACCGCCATCCTGCTGCGAGGTGACAGTGCTTACCGCGTCCGAAAGAGCGCCAAAGCCGCGCTGTCCAGTGGTGGCCACCTAGCGTGGGATGGTCGGATGAGCGATCGACGCAGACTAGAGCACACATGCAAGATGAGCAACTCACTGCGCTGCCCAACGTTGACACAAAACCGCTAACACGCTGTGAAAAGTCGGGATCCTGTACCGTTTCACGTGTTGGCTGCACAACACGCTCGTTCAAGGTGTTGCCCACCTCGCCGGCCTTTTCCGCAGCAATCTTTGCTCCCTCGGCCACGTGCGTTGCAGCCACGGCAATAGCGCTAGAGGCTGCGCTGGAGAAAAAGGACCAGCCCTTGGAAAGCGCCGCCAGCGGATCGTTGATCAGTTCGTCCGTGGAGAATCCATCGTTGGCTCCAGCAGGCGTTGGATTGTCTGCAAACGAGTCAGCAGCCGTGGCGTAACAAAACTTGCCAAGCATACTCACATGGCTGATTGCCAAATCCAGTGTACTTTCCACCCTGGCTGGGCGGCAGATCGCTAGACGGCCACAGGCATGAGTCTTGCGAATGCATCCACCAACTGCTGCTCTATTGTGGCACCCAGCATGGCCAGCCACTTACGTGCTTCGCTCCTGATTGCTGTTGCCCAGTCGAGCAAAGTACGCTTCCTTTTCCTGCCGCTGCAGCAGACCCGTGTCGCTGTCTGATGTGCCGCCAAATGCACCAGGCGAGGCAGACGCCATAGAGTGAGGACGTGACGATGCAGACGACGCAGGCGATGAACGTGTTGTAGCCGTCGAATTGGAGCGACCCAGACCGCCCGGAGATGCGGTGTTGCCGCGCGCCTGCTGCACCGCCGACAGCGTACGTGTGACCTTGGGCGGCTGCGCGCTACTGCTGCCAGCAGAACTCGGCGACGGCGTCCAGTCCCTTCCTTCACACTCGGCAGTAAGCTGATCGGTGATCATGTGATATCGCGCATTCATGAGCAACCCAAAGCCAAGCAGCCGTACCAAAGTGCAAGCACCTACGCACCTTTTCCCGGTACAGATCTGCGAAGCGGCTGGTGTATTTCTCGCGAATCGACATGCCGGCATGGTAGTCGGACTGCGACGCAAAGAAATCGAGCAGCTTCTTGTTGCCGCCATGCTGCCATGCCAATGCCGTTAGCTGCTCATGCCATGCATGCCAACAGCAGCAGCTGCATCCGTAGCCACCTTCATGCGTTCCAGCTGATCCGGCGTCCACTTGTCCATGGTGATGGAGCGCACAAAACTGTGCAGATGCGCGCAGACGCTCGGTTACACGCTGTAGACCACCTGCCAGCACCGGCACACTTACCTGACGTGCACACCCAGCGAGCGATGCTGTCCCGAGCAGTCGATACAGAAGAAGGTGCCCAGCGTGACCGAGGCCCACTGTGGGTTTGGTGCCCCGCAATCGATGCAGTGCTGTGCCGCATACGCCAGCCCTACGTCAGTCGATGCGCATGGACAATAGCAACGACAGCAGCCGCGACGACAGCGTCGCTACCCCTTGCCGCACACACACCCGATTCCCCTCGCGCCGCTGCAGCTCAAGCAGGGCCTTTTTGTCGTTCAGAGACGCCATCTTGCGCTAGATTCCTGGTAGATGAGAGTGAGGATGAGGGAAAGAGAAAAGCCAGGCGAAACGCGCTGTGAATGAAAAAGGGACTAGGATGTTTGCGAGTATGGGTGTGTCGGTGCCTGATTGGAACACCAGGTTGTTTAATAAAAGTTAGCAAAGTCACGACTCGGTCAGAGAGGCATGGCGTAGCGCACACGATCCACCGCCAGCAGACATTCTGGACGCACGCCAGGCAAAAGAGCACTCGTGTCCTGGTAGCCAAGTGGGCCATGGTCGCAGTCGGCACATGCAAGCAGGCGTAGACCAGGGAAAAGTGCAGTTGGCTCTGCGGCGCTGTTCGTGTCGGCGTCGGCGTTGGTGGGGGTGTGTACCCGTTTGGTAAAGCCAATGTTCTCAAAGGCAAACACGTCCGTTACCATCCAGAAGCTATCAGCGGCAGCAGCATCTGCTCCGTCGCTCTTGTCGTCGGTCGCAGCTCCTTTAGCGATACGCCACTGTGTATGCGCGCATACAGACGCGTGAGCATGGTCAAGGCGACGGTCGTTCCTTTTCGCTCCGATCCGTCGCCTCTGCTTACCGTGTCTGCGCTGCGACTGACGAGCGTGGCCGTTTTTGCCCGAAGAATCTTGCACCGGCAGGCATCGCGTGGGCAGTAAATGTCCACCGCGTTGGTGGTCGTGTCGGCGGTAAGCTGCGAGAGCATTGCCAAACCGCCATCCACGTCAGCCAAACGCCGCATGGCAATGTCCGTGTGCGTCATGGTCTGTAAAGCCGCGTGGGAGGGTGGGGTAGAACAACAATAGAGAACAGGCTGGTGGCTGCTTTACCCAGTAAACACGCGGCAGACGCCATAATTAACCATGACCGCTCGTGATATCCTACTTTGGTCTGCTGGCAGTAGTCATCAATGTTGGCCATGCTGCCGTCAGTGCTTGGCCATGCTGTTATCGCCTGCGTTAGCCTGCTACGTGTGCGTGCTGCCTTTAGGTGTGCTGGCGTTCTAGTGGGCGTTGTGGTACTCGCTCCTTTTGGCCGTCTTTATCCTTGACCTGTTATCATCATTTGGCACGCTTCGTTCCTCGCTCTCGCTCTCTCTCTCTCTTTCTCCCTTTGTGGTCTATTCCCATCCCTTCCCTCCTGCATACTCTCATTGCCATTGCAACGCGTGTACGCTTCGGCCGCCCGTCTGCTTAGTCTTTGGCGTCGCTTCGTCGCTCGGTGGTGGCGTTTACGCAGTATACGCGGGTCTGGCCGGTGTGCGTCTTGCGCAGAGACAGAAACGCCTTCAACGCTATCTATTCTCCACTATCAATATCCGCTAGATATATGCGCTTACTGACAACACAACAAATCTCCGTCGTCCAATTGGCTGCTTCTCATCTCAAGCAGATTCATCTGGCCGTTTGGATTCGGTGGGTTTGGGACCCGTGCTGGTATGCACGCCCAGGTGAACAAAAGCATGGACGTTGTTTCAGCTGCTCGTTTGGTTTGCCTTCGTCTGCGGCATGCCGTGCATTGGCAGTCTGTGCATATCCTGATGCGACCACCACAGCTACTGACACGCGCGTGCACATTTACATTGCAGACTGCAAGCCCCAGCGACGCGCTTAAAGACCGCCTAGCTACGTGGTCCGTGCTGCGCGTGGCAATCTGCTTCTCTATCGCCGCCATTTGCACTGCAGTTTTATCACCCACCGATAAACATGGATTCGCAAAATCCAGCCCAGTTCAACACCACCACGCTCTATGAGACGTTGGGCGTGTCCAAAGGTGCAGCCGACGACGAAATCCGACGTGCCTACCGGAGATTGGCGCTGCGCTACCATCCAGACAAGAATCCAAACGCTGCTGACCAGGTAGGCAGGGCAACACACGTCGATTTTTGGCGATGGCAATGGCCATGGTGGTACGCTCTGACGTAATGTCTGCCGTTGCTAACCACGTCACACTCTCTGCTATCGCATCCTGCCCTACGCTGTCCCTCCCACCGCGCACAGTTCAAAGCCATCAACCATGCCTACGAGGTGTTGAGCGATTCAAAGAAGCGCGCCATTTACGATCGCTATGGCGAGTTTGGTCTGCAAATGTCTGGCACGCCGGTGGGCGCGCTGTTTGATCCAGACTATACGGCCATCCTCTGCCGCTGTTTCATGGCCACAAGCTTGCTGTCTGGCCTGCTGATTGTCTTTTGCGCGATGCTTTCGGTGCGCGTGGACAAGAGCGACCGATGGGCCTGGGGTACCGTCTTTGTGCCTCTCTGGCTGGTGGACGCTGTTTTGCTCATCTGGCTGGTGCCCATGGCCTTTCGTCCTTCGTTGTCATCATCCGGCGTAAATGATGACGATGATGACGAAGAGGTGGCGGCCACCACTACACCCACCGAGGATGGCAGCCACAGCGGGCGCACGGAAGGCGCCAAGACGAGGCGTGAATCAAAGCAGCAACGCCGCGCACGCGAAGCACGCCGTCGCGGTATCGCCGTCACCTGCTATCTGGTACTTTGCATTGTCTTTCAGATTCTGATTGTGCTGCGCGAGGACAGGCACATTCTCTGGTCGGCTGCCGCTGTGTTTATCCCCTACTGGGCGCTGGAGGCCATCAACTTTATCAACAATGGCGCATCGGCGCTGGCAGACATTCGCGATATCCCTGCGGACGATCCGGCCACGGGTGTTGCCATGTCGGGGCGAGAACGTCGCATGCTGCAGGCGGCCATTTTGGTCAACGCCTATTGGTGGTGGTGTATCCGTGTGTCGCTCGCGCTGCTCATCGTGCTCAAGCTGGACGGTCAGCTGGCGACCGGCTGGCCAACCGTTTTTGTCCCGGCCTATCTGGCCACGGTACGCTACCTACTGTTGTTTCTGGTTGCCTGGCTGCGACTGCGCGCCATCGACCACGCAGAGTCGCGTGCGCAGGGCGTCTCGATGCTTGTCACGCTGGGCACACTCTTCCTGGTGGCGGTCACGCTGGTATATGCATTCATTGGTCTGCTGGTGGAGAAACTGGAAAACCCGGCTGGCCACAGCATGGCCGTTGTTTTTGTGCCGGTGTTTATCGTGCTCTCGATGCTGTTCTGCTGCACCTGCTGCTGTGCGCCCTGCCTGTTTTGCTTGCAGCATGTCCCGACCGATGAGATGGGCGAGAACGCAGCTCGTGTCGTCATGGTGCCGTTCAACCGACGCATCACCTATGCACCACTGGGCTCCAACGTTTCTACGCCGACCGCCGTAAAAGTATAATGAGCTGCCCGCTCCCTGGCGCAGTAGCACCGTTGTACAGTGTTGCAGCAGCTACTACTACGCCTGCTCCTGCCGGATGCCTAGACCGTCAAACTGTACGGTGCAGCGCCCCTGCCGCTGTCCGTACCGAGCATACCTACCATTGGATTGTTTCAGGAAACGCATGCAAGCGCACCCACGCTTCTCTCTTCTTCTTCTTCCCCCGCCTCATCGCTCTTCTTTCCAAGCACGCCTTTGTTTGCGCCGTTTGTTTTTCGTATTATTAGGCCGCCATCTGCGATCCGTCTGCCTCGACCGCCGCCGCCGCCAGCTCTTTACCGTGCAACACTTGTAGCACTGCATGCATCGTCTGTGCACCCAGCAGCATGTGTGTGCAGCATGCTATTAAAGCGCTTGCAAGGCGCCTCGTTGGCCAGCAGTTGGAAAGCAGCACAGAGATAAAGTGCCAAACACAAGTTTATGATTCTACGCCAGTTGTGCCACCGCCCTTTGGCCAGCGGCGCCACTGTTTCCGAGGTGATTAGTATCACCCCCAGACCCGCGTAACAGTAGCATTTGTGTCACAGCACGCCTCCATGCTCACTTGACTGGTCAACGCGTGTGTATGTGTGTGTGTGTGTGTGTGTGTGTGCGTGTGTGTGTCAGTGTACATGACGTCTTTGCTGAAGAAAAAGAACAAGGTATGGAAGGAAAAGGGCAGAAATGTGGTGTGCGGTCACAACGGCGAAGGCAGCACAGGCGATACCATCCGTCCACGCCGGCTCCCTTTATCCCGTGGCGGCACTCCCTTGCAGACCATGCTCGGCGGCGCACCACTTGGCCAGCGTGATCAGGTCGTGAAACCGCATGCGGGCTGAAACGCGAGGTTAGCGTGTGGCGGTATGCTGGTTGGCCACAAATCACTCGCAGCCAGTGCGGTTCTCGGACGCAGCATTGCTTCCTGGCCTGCTCTGGGTCGGGCCGATGATGTATGGTGATACACAACGTTGCCGTGCTGCAGCACCAGCATATCTATTCGTGACAGCCAGGCATGCAGCCAAGCAGTGCTGATAAACTTTTGCTTTTCATTCGCCCAGCGGTCATGCCCTTGTTGCTGCAACACATGCAGTCGTCGTGCAGTTGCAGCGCTATGTGTGCTCGGCGTGACCTGTGTCCGCCTCCCCGTTGCATCTTTGGACCACGCATTCGCGCTAGCTTGGTTGGGGCCATTGAGCCACTGCCGCTGCCGCTATATCGGACACCCTGTGCGCCCTCAACAGCCAGAATGTGATGTTTTACAGCATGCAGCGGGCGATGGCTAGCGATGGCTTGCTGTATACGTCAAGCGGCCGTTGTGGCACTCATGCATACGCCGTGCCGCGCCATGCTTAGCACTATCCTATGGCCCATACACATGTCTATTTTGTATAATTGCAGCGCGCTGGGCATGCCGCGGCGCCATTTAACATGTATTCCCCTACATTGTCTACACCCACCCACACTATTAGTACACGCCACGACTTTTGTTCCGCCTTACGTCCTCTTGGAAGATGTCGCTTCCCATCTATGCAGTGGTTTACGGAAAAAGCACCACCGCAGCCTCTATACAGGTACGTTATCAGCAGCAGCAGCAGCAGTATGCACTGATGGACGCGCTGCGCAGCGCCCCTTGGTGCGCCGTGTACGTTATATGGATAACGTTGCTTGCCGCTGGCTGCATGTTGCACCCCTTTACAAGCTTGCACTTTGCATGGGTGCGGCCGTTATATTTCTACAGCATCGGCGAACTTTCCGGTGCCTTGTTTGCTCGCATATCTTATGCTTTATGACGTTCTCTCGCTTTCTTGACTAGTTTCACGCCTCAGTCTGTACCGCTAGGCCACGCATTTTCAGTACCTTTTTTGCCTTGGCAGTCTGTTGCGATTTGGTCTCCGCGTACCATACTGCCGCCACCATCCGCACGTGTGCACATTTGCATGCTACATTGTATTCACGCTTCCATCTGCGTCTCACACACATTCACCGCTTTTTTGTATCGTCTTGACTATCTTTATTTCACAAGCTGGTTTTCTAGCTTTTTTTGGCAAAATACTGCCATTGTGAAGCGCAAACCTCCACGGTAGTCACTTGATCAGCGTGCGTATAGATAGCGCGCGCATGCTTCTGCAATGTACGTCCTGGTGGATTCACAAGTCGTACGCACACACTTGTCGCTCACCCGAGTCCGCTTCAAACATTCACCCATCCACACACTCACGCACGCACGCACGCACGCACGCACTCACGCACTCACGTACGCACTCACGCACTCACGCGCACACTCACGCGCACCCATCGCATCCAATGTACATCCACTCGTGCCTATTTTCGCTTCATCCACTCATCCGGTGAACCCTCGTCGGGATTCTGCGATATACAGAGATGATGCATGGCCAGGGGCACTCTTTTGTTTTGCGTGACTGCGTTTACGGCTGGCCTGGTTATCCATCGCTGGCTGGCTGGTTCAGGTTAGCGTTGGCCGCTCCGATGAAGAACGCGGTGTAGGTACATCGTCGCCGCCCTAACAACCAGCGATCGACTGCCAGCGCTACGCAGAGCCTTTTATTACCCCCATGCGGCTTCAAACGGTGACCTTGGTGTAGCCCTCTAGCCCATGTGCACCCATCATATCCCCACGTCCTATCACCGTTTCTTTGCGCTAGAGAGGTCTCCTGCATTCTGCGTACTGCGTACGCATCCTATTTGTTGTGCCAGGTGCGCCATTTGCGTTGGAGCCCTACGCGTGTTGGCGCGGACTGCATACGCCTCACAACGATGGCCGGTCTGCCACGATGTGCCCGCTAATGCTGTCGCTAACCAGTGCGCCCCTCCTCCTTTGCGCTGTCCTGGTATCGCGCGTGCCATGACCCGTGCGGTCATTTGTTGTGCTAGCAGCGCCAATGGCACACCACCAAACAGCATTCTCCGACCACGGTCTCCAGGGCACGACCAGCAGCAGCATTCTTGCGAGCGAGCAAAACGCTCCCGTCCCCTGCACTGAACCGTCACAACCCGATTCACAACGCAAAAGTAGGTGGTTCTCACCAGGTTCACCGGTAAGCGCGCATCGGTGCATGCACGCTGGTAGCGGCGGCGGCAGCAGCAGCAGCAGCAGCAGAACAACTGAAGAAGCGTTGTGGCGCTGGCGCGTTTGCCTTTCTTGCGCTATTCCTGCTTTCTGTTTTTTACCAACCAAACGATTTTTACGCACCATGCTAATCTTTACTATGCTACGATTGCAGGTACAGACGTCGCAGGCTGTCGTAGGCGAACACTTTCTGGAAGCGCACGCACAGCTCAACGCTAGCCCGACGCAGAACGTGGCATCCACACTCAAGGGTCTGTGCCAAACCCGCGAACCCGCGGCCAAAAAAGCACAGAGTCCGCTGCTGTTGCCACAGGGTTGTCGTTTTACCACACGTACCATGGTATCCACCAGCGCAAATCGGATGGTGCGCGCCACTGCGGGTCACGACCGTGCGTACATCAATCACGCTGCACGGGTCAGTAGCCTCACAGCAGCAGCAGCAGCAGCAGCAACAGCTCGTCCGTCTCGACCGTCCTCTACACCTGTAAACGCAACCTCACTGCTGTGCACACCGTCACAAAACGTATCCACCGCATCGTGTCCAGACGCTGAGCAGCTAGCTATAACAACGTCGCCCAAGGTAGAACCTGCTCACCAGCAGGCTAGCTCGTCTGAGGCAACCTCTTTGCTAGACGCTGCCAAGAAAGCAGACATCATGCTAAACCTATCCACCACACCGCTTGAAGACGACTATCGGCTGCTGGAGAAGCTGGGCGAGGGCGCGTTCGGCCAGGTGCGACACGCTGTACACATTCCAACTGGCGATGAAGTAGCCGTCAAAATCATCGAGCGGGCCCAGCTTACAACGTCTCGGCAATGCCGCAATGCTGAGCGTGAAGTTCGCCTCATGGGGCTGCTTCATCACCCTAGCATCATGCCAGTGCGCGAAGTGCGCGTGCTGCAGGATCGCTACGTGGTCGTGATGGAGCGCGCGCGCGGCGGCGAGCTCTTTGACTATATCGTGCGCTCGGGTCGTCTGGACGAGTCGACGGCTCGCCGCTTCTTTCGGCAGATTGTATCGGCCATACGTTACTGTCACGAGGTAAGTGAAGTCTGGTCCAACGCCTGCAAGGACATTTATTCCCATACTCACCATGGTTACTTGCTATGACGCGGTAGCACTCGATCATCCATCGCGACCTGAAGCCAGAGAACATGTTGCTGGACGCGACACGTACACGAGTGTATCTGATTGATTTTGGTTTTGGCAATACGTATCGTGCCAACCACCTGCTGCACACCTTTTGCGGCTCGCCATTCTACGCTGCCCCAGAGATGCTGCGTGGTGTACCGTACGTCGGGCCAGAGGTGGACATTTGGAGCTTGGGTGTTGTTCTCTACGCGATGCTCTGTGGCCGTCTGCCGTTTGATGCCAAGGAGGGACGCCAGCTGTGTAACAAAGTATGCTGTGGCGACTATCACCTGCCGTCGCATGTTTCTCCCGGTAAGTAGTAGTGACGATTGTATTTGCGGTCTGTAGCACCGGCTTACGCACCGGCAACCTGATTTGCTCGAATAGAGGCGGCCGATCTACTGTCACGTATGCTGCTGGTGGATCCCATCCGACGTGCCACCATCCAGGAGGTGGCCACGCATGCATGGACAGTTCAGGGTTACCAGCAGATCCCGCTGGTCGCCCACCCATCGCGTCCAGCGGCCGTGCCGTTTCCCAACGAGCGGAGCGTGGAGCATCTGATGTCGTTTGGCTATCGTCGCGACAGTATCCTGCGTGCTCTGCAGGATACACGTCTTGGTCAGCACCCCATCACCAGCCTCTATCACCTGTGCGAGGACGTTCGCCTGCGGCGTGAATTTACTGAACGCCGTCGCGAGTACGCATGCAATGGTCGCATGCCGCTCAGCCAGCGCTCTGCTTCCCTTGATGGTAGCAGTACTGCGCCAGGCAGTCTATCCCGCACGATAGGATCGGCATCGATGGTGTTGCCGACCGTATCGGAGACGTACGATGTAGCCGAATCTACCGATAAGCCGACGCTGACCTGCGATGATGATGCTTTGCGGTCAATGGCCAGCGTGCCAACGGTAGCGTCGCACGACACGTCCTCACCATGGCCGTCCATCTCGGCGTCATTGGCGCCGTCGTCTGATATCGGAACGTCAGCCGTTGTCGACAACAACAACAACAACAACAACAACAATAACGCTAATGGTGACGATGATGATGATGATGCTAGCGCTAGTCGCCAGGGTGAAACTCAGTCTAGCCTGGCCATCGCAGCACATCCTGCTGCTCTCCTTGCTGTGGACGCAACCCCCCTGCGTGCCTCCGAGGAGGAACGCGAGCGATTCTACGCCTCGCAACGGCAGACACCATCGCAGCCGACGGCGGTCAACAGCACCGAACGCAGCAGCTTTGGCGATTATTGCGCGCTAGGGGCTAGCCCACGTCTGACGGCCGCTCTAGAGCACGTCAAGGACGGCCTTGCGCTCCCAGACAGTGGCAACACCCTTATTCATGGGCCGGCTACGATTGGACTGGCGTGTGTTTCCATGCTGGCCATATCGGCTGTCGCGCAGGTGTGTAGCACTACCGCCGCCGACACCAAAGCCTCGGATATCCCGTCTTGGACACCCATGGCGGCACCCAATGCCGGACATGCCGAGAGAAAGGATCAAAGCGAGAAATGTCGGCCTAGCAGTCGTACGCCCGTAAACCGTCTTGCCCAGCGCAGGACCATTGCACAGGACCGCAATTTGGTGCGCTTCAGCGCCAATGCCGAAAAAATCAAGTACGAGTGTTGCGAGAAAAAGGCGCCGGTACCGGCACCGCGAGTGGCACTTCATCGCCTTCGCCTAACTTGCCAGAAGCTTGTTGGGCGCTTTCTGCCGCACGGTCGGCACGCGCGCCGCTCAAGCGCCTCCTCCGGGTACGATCAGAGGTCACCCAAATCCGCCGTTTCTGCGGCGGCCATTGCGGTGAGCGCACCCTTCCATGTCCAATAGTTTTGGCCGCTGGCCTGTCTCTGCGCTGTTTTATTTCATTTCTTTCTTTCTCTATTCTTTTCGTCACGCGCGTACCACCGTGGCGCCGCTGTACAAATCCTATGGCCGCACTTCCCTGCGCCTTTAGGTGGCTCGTTGTTGCGTACCTACTGCCGACACTTGCCGCGTGTGTGCGAGTGTTTGGCATGCTATTTGTCCCACTGTTGTTTGGCTAGCATAAAGCACCGTTTTGCGTACAGAGTAGTCTTCTGGCCCATGTTGGCCCTATGGGTGTGGGTGTGTGAGTAAGCGTTGACGGAGATGCTACGATCAAGTCGGGATATGGAGAACTTTGGCGCACGCTGATTGGACGATGATGGCGTCTTCGCGCTGAGACATGTTGTGATGCATCACGGGACGGCGAAAAAGACCAGCAAGACACCGCCATGCCGCGCTCTACTCGACACGAGCATCCATGGCGCTCCTGCATCGACCATCCTGCGCCACCATAGCAGCCTCATTCACGTAACAAACACGCGCGTCACTGCTTTGTCGCACGCAGTCCGTCCCACGCTTCGCTGCATAGCGCCCAACGCCCACTGTGACGCGACTAGTCGCTGCAGCCATCTCGTGTTGCCACCGCGTGGTCGCCTTATCCCTGATTGCCACGGTCGAAACGCCGTTTTAAGGACCGGCTTTCTCGGACAGTCGCCGCGCTTCTTGCTTCCTCACACGCAACTGCTCATAGCCGCGCAGCCACCCTACCCTATCTCTTGTTGATTTTGCCATCATGCCGGTTGATATGGATCTTAGCGTCCGCTTTGTTGGTAAGTAACGCGCGTTAACAGTAGTAGCAGTAGCAGTAGTAGCAGTAGCAGTAGCAGTAGCAGTAGCAGTAGCAGCAGTAGTGCTTACCGCAGTTGTACCGCTAGACGATAGCACTGTGCCCGCTTCCCAGCCCGAGAACCCGTTTTTTTCGCTAGTGACCGTACAGCGTCTGGCGATTGTCAGCGAATTCCGTCTGGAATCTGGCCACCTACTGCGCGACGTGCCCGTGGCCTTCAAGACATGGGGCCGCCTCAACGAAAAGGGCACCAACGCCATGGTTATCTGCCATGCCCTGAGCGGTTCGGCAGACGTAGAGGATTGGTAGGTGCTGATATGATAGTATCGGGCGCCATATCGCTTGTGCCACCCTCTTACATGCCAACGTGAACCATGCAGGTGGGCGCCACTGCTTGGCCGCAACCGTGCCTTTGATCCAACGCGCTTCTTTATCTTTTGCGCCAACGTCCTTGGATCGCCCTACGGCACCGCTTCGCCCTGCACGCTCAACCCAGAGACAGGCCGTCCCTATGGCCCTGACTTTCCCCTGACCAGTGTGCGCGATGATGTTCGGTAGGTGGTGGCGGCGGCGGCGTAAGGCGAGGTAACACATGGACAGTGCGCTAAGGGCTGCATTTCCCTACAGGTAACCTCTATTTATTGCAGTCGACCATGCGGAGGTTCGTGATACGCCA
>KZ992618.1:0-26170 GCA_003614735.1 Thamnocephalis sphaerospora | reverse complement strand
GGAGCAGATGCGCGAGGAGCGCGGCGCAGGTGACGAGGCAGATGCACGGTGGCAGCGACACTATGATATAATTCACCGTGAAGCCGAACAGCTACAGCATGACTTGACCGAGGCGCGCAGCGAGCTGGAAGCGCTTGCTATGGAGTTGGCAAAAAAGGAAGAGGAGCTGGAAGATTGCCGGGCGGATGTCGAGTTGGGCCAGCAAGCGCTCAGCGTAGTGGACGGTGTGGAGCAAGAAAATCGATTCCTGCGTGATCAAGTAGCCGAGTTGACCTTGGCACTGCGTGAGCGAGGCGGCGCCGCAGACGGACGACTCGAAGATCAGGATCGACTGCAGGATGAGCTGGAGGATATGCGCGAGGTATGCCAAGAGAATGTGGTGCCGCCATGTAGGCGCTGTAAGCTGAGAAAATGCATGATGGTAGTTGCTGGCTCGCGAAAGGCAGGTTGCACATGGCCAAGTCCGCGAGTTTGAACAGGCACGCCACGCGCTGCTGGATGAGACGCGAAACGAGCTGGACCTGCTGACAAGGGAGCGCGACGAACTTGCCTACAAGCTGGCTGAGGTACATTGGCGCGGGCGCAATTTTTACTCCGCAGTAGCTTACCTGATGGCGGGCATTTATGCATGCATATGCGGCATGACTGCAGAGCGAGCAGCAGTTGGAGGCGATGAAAGAAGAACAGACATCGTCTACCTCTAGACGCGACCACCTGGAAACATTGCATAAAGATGCATTGGAAAGGATGGAGCTTGCTCAACGAGAGTTGGAGCAGCGGAGTGCAGCATCCGAGAAGGTCCTGCGCAGGGAGCTGCATGAGGCGCACCAGTGCAACGACGAGCTGCTTGAGATCTTTAGCAATATGGACCGCACCATGCAGCAAAAGGACAATGAGCTGCAGATGGCCAATGAGCGTATACAGACTCTCGAAAAGCTCACACAGATAAGCCCAGACACCATTAGCAAGGTAGATACTGGTGGTGGTTCACTGCGGCCTCCATCTCTGACGCCCATTTGCTGATGCCTTTTTGGTACTGATAGGACGAACAGCTGAAGGAGCTGCAGACGCGGTTAAAGATGCGCGAAGATCGAATGATACGAGAGCGTACTCGAGCGCGCGAAAAGATGGCCGAGCTGATTGACGAACGCAGGTGCGTAGCGAGGCCAGACACCGGTGTTTGCAGCATGGGCTTACATGTACCGACCATACTGTCGACTATGCTCCATGATCCAGTGCGCTGGAACAGCGTATTAGTGCGATGCAGGAGCGGAACGATCGTATCCAAGGAAACACTCGAGCCTACTATGAGGAGATTAGGGTAGGCGCTGTTGCCAGCCTTTTATGCTTCCGCCTCTGCTAACAGAACGCGAACTTTCACAGGCAGTACGCGTTGCTCTTGCCAACAGCCCCAGTGGGCCAAGCGGGCTTAGCCGTACTCTTGAGGATGTCTTGCAAAAGTTGAAAAACAAGCAGCATGAAGTGGATGAGATGTGTGATCATATCAAAACACTGGAGGAGCAGGTAAATGTGCCAGCGTGGCAGACATGTAGTCGTAGTCGCAGCTCACTAACGGTACCGATCGCATTAGCATTTATCGGAGATTATGAGCCTGCGCAAGCGTCTCCGCAAACGTGACGAATGGGTTACAGAAGCTATGGCGCAGCTGGAGGTAGGCGATTTGCGCGCGTCTGACAGAGGAAACGCATGCTAAAGCGGTGAATCGCTATGTTAGAAAGTCAACGAGCGAAAAAACATTATTAGCGCGGTCCTTCAGCAGCAGGACGGCAATGGCGTAGCCGATGGTCACGACGAAGATAGCGGCGACGATGAATGTGGGGCTCTGCAGCATTTTGGCGGCGCAGCAAATGGTGCCGGCTTTGGTAGCGCCCCGCAGCGTCCAGCGCTGAGCCATCGACGCGCTATGAGCTATGCTGCGCCGCATGGAACAGCGCAGGATGCACGGCAAAAGGCATCGTTGCAGCGGCCCAAACATCGTCGTGGCACTAGTGCTGCGGGTGTAGTTCATGTGGATGAGATGGCGCCTCATGAGGTTGACAGTCATCCTGAGCCGCAGGGAGATGCAGATGGCCCTGCCGATCGCGCTGGCCCCGTTAGTCCGGCGCCCACAAGTCGGATCGCCCAACTTGCTGGCGTGTCGTTATCTCTGGGCAAACCGCGGCCGGCTTCGTTCTCCGCAACAAGTGCCACGAAAACAGTACCGACATTGGTGCGTCCTCGGTCTGGGTCGCATGCCTCATCGAGCAAGAGCTCAAGTGGACGTAAATCGAACGCGTAAGTTTTATCTGTAAATATGATTTGTACGTTGTAACCTCTCACCGCTCTGCATTAAAATACGCATGGCCACAACAACTGCCAGCGTCCAGATGCTGCTCGGCGCACCCAAAACGCTTGGTACTTATGTATCTCGATTTGGTCTGAAGAAGCACCGCAGTAGTGACGCGGCACAGCTAACCTAGGCGCTTTTGCGATGGGCTGCCCACACCAACCTCAGCATGCCGGTATCAACCATCATGTCGCCGGTGTTACAGCCAGGGAGGGACAATTAGGCGTGTCAACGGTGCTATGTCCACATGTAAGAATGATAATTTCAGCGTAGTGCTGCATTACTATTTACCTATTTAGTATATTTGCGGTTTTGATACTGACTTGATAAACAAATAATGACGAAACATGGCTTAAATGCCTAGCGAATGCATACAAATGGTGAAAGAGGCGACGAGGACGACGGCAATGTAGCAGGTATTGAATTTGATAGAGGCGGCAGCATACCAGAGTGACAACAGTTGTAAACAATCATGGTGACTAGGATTACTGCTGTTTCGATCATCTGCGCTGCACTTTGCACAATACGTGCTGTTTATGCATGATATATCGTGACTAGCGCTTCAGAAAGCTAGCTTGTGCATCTACACTGTGTCTGGTCGCAGGCAGTTGGCAAATCTGCAGTGATTGAGGCAAGGATATACATTAAGAATTGCATCGACAATAAAGCGCTCGCTTTAACAGGCGCAGGCAGTCTTAAAAAGTCTGATGCTAAAAGTGCGCAACGCACGGGACCTAAAAGCGACGCCAATCACGTCATATGGTCTATTTTCTGGCAAACAGTGCTGCAATACAGTGGCTCTGTTAAACCAGAGTGATGTTTTTATAACGCGTCGTGCGTGTCTCACTGGCCTCTGTCTAAAAGCATTCCAGCGGGAGGGGGTGAGAGCGTGTCTGTGTAGCTGCTTTACAAGCAGTCATCTCCAGCCGCTACGCCGTGAGACAGAATGGACGATGGCGTTTTCCAAGCATGCTTCGATTTTAGGCTACGCATAGAGTGAAAATAGACACAGGTGATACCGATAGGGCACTTGTGGAGCGATGGCGCCAGCGGCGTCTGTGGCTCGGCTGTAGCAGCGCCCTCTAGCATTGGCTTCAAGCAAGCTCTGTGCTCGCTAAAGCAGGCTGTGTACATGACTGTACCACGCGTTTAATTAGAAGCAAGGCCTTGATAGTGCGACATCGTGGGTAACCTGGTCAACAGAGCAACAGGCGTGTTTTTTTGTGATGCGCGAGTTTAACGTGATGGATGTGGCAATCTGGCAATATGGGCACGTGTTTTGATGCTAGCTCAAGTGACGTGTCTACTTGGCTGCGTCAGTGGGCGCTGGCTGGTTCTCACACGCCATCCTCCGCTCTTCTCTTTACCATTCCGCTCTACCGCCTTACTACAGCCGCCGGGCGTTTCTTGCCTGCCAGGTGGCATACTGCTGCGCTCCACGCACCCTCTTACTGCCGCCTAGCCGCTAGTTTGCCGACTCGCGTGTCTTTTTCGCGCACATTTGCTGCCGCTGCCACCATGACGATTGACAACACCACTGCACCGTTGCCCCCGGTGGCCAAGAAGGTGCCGTATGTGCACCGCTATCACGGGCGCGAATTCCCCGATGACTATCAGTGGCTGCGTGACGACGCACGCACCAACGAGGAAATGCTCGCGTACATCAAGGCAGAGAACGACTACGCCAACGCGACACTGAAGCCCACCGAGGCACTCAAGGACACGCTGTATGACGAGTTCATCGCTCGTCTCAAAGAGGACGACGAGCAGGTGCCGGAGAAAAAGGGCGACTTTTTGTACTACACGCGCACCGTTCAGGGCCAACAGTATCCGCTGCGTTGCCGCAAGCGCAATGCTGCTGACGCTACCGAGGAGATCATTCTTGATCTTAACGGAATGGGCTTTGATCAGGTAGTACTCGGCACGTACAAGCCTAGCCCGGACCACACGTGGCTCGCGTATTCGTTGGACATCAAGGGCGACGAAAAGTACACCGTTTACTTCAAGCATCTGGAAACTGGTGAGGTCAGGGAGGAGACGATCCCGGACATTGGTAACGATCTCGAGTGGTCGGCCGATGGCCAGTACGTGTTCTACACCTCACTGGACGATATTCTGCGCCCATACCGCCTGCATCGGCACAAGTTTGGCACCGGCGTCGCCGAGGATGTGCTGCTGTTTGAGGAGCCAGATACCAAGTTTATTGTTTCGCTGAACAAGTCACACAGCGGCGACTATCTTTTCATCAGCATTGGTAGCTCGCAGACCGAGGAGACACGCTATTTGAACGCGCATCAACCCGAGGGCACGCTCACCTTGTTTGAGCCGCGTGAATTTGACCGTCGCTATCAGGTGGAGCACTTCAACAGCCAGTTTGTTATCCTGACCAACCGGCTAGGCGGAGAAAAACTAATCAACTCGACACTGTGCGTTTGCTCTGTGGACGGCCCCACAGACGCCGTCCACTGGGAGCTGGTGCTGGCGCATGATAAGCGCGTCTATCTGACCGACGTGATCCCGTTCCAGCGCTTTGTTGTTGTTGCAGAGCGCTCCCGCTCCCTAGAGCAGCTACGCGTGCTCAGCCCAAACGCAGCCGGTCGGCTTGCTGCAGGCGCCGAGCAGCACTATATCGATTTTTCCGAGGTTGCCTACTCGGTGACAGCGCGTGCAAGTGCGCTCCCGTATGCCGAGGACGTGCTGCGTTTTGAGTACACCTCGCTGACAACGCCAAACACAGTATTTGACTACAACATGGCTGCACGCACACGGGAGCTGCGCAAGCAGACCGAAACGATTGGGTACGACCCCTCTCTCTACGTTACTGATCGCATCTTTGTCGATCGTCCTGCCGTGGATGAAGACGGGCCATCGCCACTGCCCGACGACCTAAAGATTCCCGTCACGATTGTCTACCGCCGCGACAAGCTGCGCAAGGACGGTACCAATCCAGGATGGCTGTATGGCTACGGCAGCTACGGCATCACGATCGATCCTACTTTCAAACTGTCGCTCGTTTCGCTACTGGATCGTGGGTTTGTGTACGCCATTGCGCACATCCGCGGCGGTGCAGAGTGGGGCGCCGCATGGTACGAGGAGGACGGCAAGTTTTTGCGCAAGAAGAACACCTTTAACGACTTTGTCACGGCCGCGGAGAAGCTGTTCAGCGAAGGCTACACCCGCAAGGAGCTGCTCACAATCGAGGGTCGCAGTGCCGGCGGCCTTTTGATGGGTGCCGTCGTCAACATCCGTCCAGATTTGGCCAAAATTGCGCTGGCAGGCGGTAAGTGTGCGGTGGTATGCAGTCCGAGTTTGCGCTGGCTTACCCGACATTCTGTGTCCCCTGCTAGTGCCATTTGTCGATGTCATCAATACCATGATGGACGAGTCGATCCCGCTTACGGTGAACGAGTACGAGGAGTGGGGCAATCCTAACGAGCTCGAGTACTTTGACTACATGCTTGGCTATTCGCCGTACAACAACATCAAGGCTGGCGTAAAGTATCCGAATCTACTCATTCGTGCCGGTCTTAACGACCCTCGCGTGCAGTACTGGGGTGTGTATTCCACGCATGTGAGCCAGTACGCCTTGCGCTAATGGTGTCGTGGTCAATGTGCAGAGCCGGCCAAGTGGTGCGCCAAGCTGCGCGCGTCGCAAGTTGCCGGTGCCGCCAATGACGATGACAAGCACGGCATTATCCTGCTGACTAAGATGGGCTCTGGTCACTGTACGTTGCTCGGTTGGCGTGTTTGCGACATGTCCAACTATGCGGTTTGCTAACGATCCCATGTGTCGCGCTCTATGTGCTCGTAGTCGGTGCTTCTGGCCGCTACGACTACCTCAAGGATACTGCCGAGGATTATGCCTACATCATCACTACGATCGAAGCGTCGCGCCAGCGTCTGCTCGGCGAGCAGCTCGAAAAGGCGGCGCTTTGAACTTTGACATGTAGCAATAAACAGCTGCCACCCATGCTGTGCAGTGCATAGCGAAAGGGACACATGGCAGTGCAACCTTTGCACTGATGGATCTACGACAGACATGTGGGCGCACTTATGGAGGTGGTTTGCCGTTTAATGCAGATAGTCACCGCTGAGCTCGTTTAAAATGCGCCTGACGTCTTCCTTGCGCCGTGTTGCATTTATGCCAAACTTTTCCGCCAGCGCCACGCGCACTCCGCGTGTCGTCAGCGCCATCAAGTCAGCCCCTGCCAAATGGGTTGTTGTGCAGCATTAGTTGGATGTATCCAGCCGCACAGGTTGTCAGCAACATGCAACTCACCGGTGAGTATTTCGTGTATTGCCCTGCGTAGTTCGGTATTGCTCGGTTCCTTGTCGCCATCTGCTACGGATGCGCTCTGAAAATGGCTGTCTGGGACTGGCACAGCACCAGGTGTGTCGGTAGGTGGCTGTTTCTTCGTTGGAGCTGTTGTCGTAGCTCGTACTGCCCGGGCGCGTTTGGTTGCAATAGTTGCTGTGGTCGTGCGTGATTGTGCGGATTCCTTCCCCTCAGCCATTGTCCCGGTTGGCCGGCGCTTCTGCTATATAGGATGCATGGCATAGTTAGAGTGCGCCTGTCTTCGATGCACTCTGTCGCATACCTGTGGCCTGGCGCGCTTTGTGGTATTCCAAGGTCTGCAGAGGAATCTATGCAGCGATCTGATGCAGGCTCCCTGCACTTTGGCTGTTCGTGTCATTCTTCTACAAGCTCTTACAGCACTTTGATGCCTACCTTGTTCTTGCGTGTTGGGATGCCAAACAGTAGACATGTGTCGTAGAGTGGCGATGCGTGCCAGCGCTTCAGCTGATCAAGAAGCTGCTCCGCTGCTACCTACCAATGTGCCTTCACTGGGTGAGATACGGCGCTTCTAGCTTTACTGCTTGCTAACGGCGTACCAAATCCACACCATGATTATGAGCGGCCTGTCCATCTTCCGGCGTCTTTAGGCCATTCCACTTTTTGATGTTCTGCTTTACCAGGCGTGCGGCTCCCGGATGGCCATACATTGCCCGATGTATCAGTTTTAGTAGCTCATCAGAGCTGTGTAGTCGTCCTAGTCGGTGGCAAACTGGACAAAGGTTGATCACGCCGGACCCGTTGCAGTCATATAGGCGCGCCTACCTTTGTCTATTTCGCCGATAGTCGTGCCTGTGCCCTGAAAAATGTACTGTATCAGCCCGTCTTCCAGCTTAGTGCTAGTCGCTACCAGCACTTGCCTTGGGACTGGTCCTGTAGGGCAAGTCTGGCAGCTGCTCATTTGCCACAGCACAGCGCAGTGTTTGTCCATGTCTGCGCCGCGCTGATATTTCGCCTAGTGTGACAAACACAAGCAGCGACTGCAGCCGTTAGGAACGCGTGTGCTGGCGAGTGCTGCTGCCGCCATGCTACATCGCAGCATACCGGCCGAGACAAGCCCGCTGCGCCTATTGTTCATTGCTACTTGCGCATCTCTTGTTTTCATAGTGTGCTTACTGGTGAGAGTTGCAGGGCGGCGAAAACTGCTCACCCGTGTTTTGTTGTAGTCACGTGGCATGGTGACGACAGTGTCCATAGAACAAATGCATCCGATCACGAAGCTGGCCTGCGCTTTGGCTGGCATCGTGAATTACGCGAGGGGGGATGTCAAAGGGGTAGTACCGCGCTTGACATCCCAGCGTGGCAGAGGCTTCCTGCTGTGCGTCTCCTGGCGACCTTTACTGAACGCACGCTTGCTGGCATGCAAGCAATACGACATGGCACGATAAGGAGGGCATCTGATGCGGCAGATGCTGACGTGGCCGGTCGGACTTTCTCGGTCCATGCGATCCGGCAGGCGAGACAAAGGTGCTCCTTTTACGCGTTGCGCCGTTCACCCCTTTACTGGCTTGTAACTGTCGGTATATTTATACTGCCGGCTACGTAACATCTCGTATTGTAATACTCTCTTCTGCCATTACGCTAGGGAATTTTGTACAGGTGTACGCTACACAGCCACTGTTTATACAATCAGCTCGCACCATCACCGAGGGCGCACGTTTGCAACAAACGGATATGGCGGCGCGATGGCGTCTGTCCCCAATGCACGAGCCTCGCTCGCTAGTAATTGTCCGCTGCTGCATTCTACTGATCCTTTCCGGCATATTTATTCTTTATACGTTTGCAATCTGCAGACAACTAAGTGATCCTGGGTTGGTGCGGCATACACGCTGGGCAACGCGCACCATTCCTGTGCCCGTGTTTGGTGTTGAAGGATCGGATGCGTTGCTGCAGTACGCCACGCTTAATGCTACTGCATGTGCAATCGGTGCCGACGGCCAGCCGGTGTACATTGACCTTACACAGCATGTGTCGGTCGAGTCCAGGCCCAGTCTCGCGATAACTGATGCAAGAAGCAGCAGTGCCAGTGACGGTCCAGTTCAACCGCTCAACATGGTGGATACAACTGTGCTAGCGCTGCATGGAAAGGAGTGGCATTTTGGCCGCGGTCAAGTGGCGACAGTCAGAACGTCTGATGCTGAACAGCCCTCACCCATGGGACTTGCATACATTGACCTATTTGTCGTCTTGCCAAACGCAAATGGTCCTATGCGTGCAGGCGCGACAGCTGGCGCGTTGCGACTGAGTATCAGTGTTCATTCACAGGATGCACTGCGTTTGGATCACAGTTCAGAAAAGTCGGCAACGGTATCTTGGCCAGGTGCACACCTTGTCCATCTTGCCGAGCGTCGTGTGATCGATGCTGTTGGCGCAGAACGGCGAACGATCCGCTTTCGCACAGAGCCCTTTATCGAGTATCGAGGCGATACTACAAACGCACTATTTTTGCGCATCCTTCCGCAAAATCATTTGCTGGTGAACGGAGGCGACGGCGGCATTGCTAGTGGACGCTTTGTAAAAGGCCCGCTCAATCTGGACATACCGGCGGATCTGGACAATGCAGACGAAATACTTGCACACATTGGCCTATCAGGCGCGCTGAAGACACAGCTACAGACAGCAACCGAGCGTAACTCTGATCAGTTTTTGATGCTAGTTGCGGAGGATACGCCCGCGTTCACCTTGCTAGCAGCTATCGGCAATCTGGGCGGTACTTTGGTGCTCTGTTTGGCAGCATACGCAGTTCTTCTTGGCAGCAATCGCCTTCGGCCTTGGGGAATAGTGCAGCGCCATATCCTCCGTAATGCTGTACTTCAGGCACTTTCACACTCGGAGCCTCAGCACTCGGGCGGCTTCAAAGGCGCCGGCAAAAATGCGGCCTTGATATGCGACGGTGGGCCAAATGCTAGCGCAAAAGTCGGCGGCGGTGCGCATCGAGTCCCATCTGCAAAGCAAACCAAAGAAAGAAAGCCGAGAGCAGGACAGCGTCGATGCTTTGGAGAAGCTGGACGTGGAAGAGGCGATGCATTCGGCAATGATGCCTATGAGGCCAGCGAGTTTACCACCGAAGTGTGGTATCACACAATGGCCACCGGATCGACGGTGAATGACGGTGACTTGGATGGCCGTGATCCATTGGCAGGTGGTGATTCGGGCTACGATGCGCCATATTCCTCTGGTGAAATAGCCGGCACACGCACACATAGGCTTTACGCGCCCAACACGGCGCGGAATGTCAGTATGGCGCGGAATGTCAGTGGAAGCGATGAGGATGCAATGGGATGCAGCATCAGCTACGAAGGTAGCCGCGCTCCGCTGCAGACCTCGTATCTGCGAGGGGACATGGAGAGAAGCGATGCGGTTCATGCAATGCTGACTAGCGCACTGGAAGCGTCCGCAAGGCCAGCTGACTGCGACGATTGCAAGTACATGCGCATTTACACACAGCAGCTGGAAAAGCGTATGCACGCACTAGAAACCTTCAGGCGGCGTGTCGATGCTGTGTATCACTGCCACGACTTGTTTCCGCAACAGTCGCAGGTACTATCGGCATTATGCACTGCCGGTGCGCCGAGTGCCGACACATCAGATGCCTCCTCTAGTCTGGCGCCAGATCCTCACCACGAACCGCGCTTGGCTAGTCTTGATGATTTGTATAGACGCTATCGCCGAAGCACTGTTGCCAGCGAATCACAATCAAACGCGGGGCCACCGGACGTGGTCGTCACTGGCTACATCTAGTTTAACTTGGTGCATCCTAAATACATACATGTCTCTATTCTTCTGTTCCTACCAATCACACGCATACTTTAGCTTGCTATCTATCATATGGCATTGCTTGTGTGCTCTACTGGCGAACTAGGTCAATTATCATGGTCTGTATCCAGTGGTCTCCCGTCAAATATTGATGCTGTGCTGAATGATCGCCGATGCGTGCTCATAATGGCTAGACAAGCGTACTGTTATCAACACACACGTACACACACACTCTCTCTCTGTTCTTGCAGCGACACCATGTGCCCCTCGCAATTCGTAGATGCGTCTTGCTCAAACGCCACCGAGGAGGGCGTTGGACCACTGCAGTCTGAAGTAATTACTTTAGAGGAGCTAAGACAACAGACCGAGACACCTGCTTTGGCGGAAGAGGGCACGTCAGAGAGCCAGGAGTGTGGCAGGCCTTTTGGCTATCAGCCACTGGGCGAAGCAGGCAACAATGGCGGTGTTTCTGACGACGATGAGTTTGGCGACTATGGTTATGCACCGCTGAGCGACGAGCCAGACGCGCAGGAAAATGAAGACCAAGCGGCCACTACGGTGGCGCCGCTGGTTGTGCCGCCACCAAGCGAGCCTATTCCTGAAGGTGAGCATGCAGGTCGTGCAGTCCTCTGTCTGCAGCTGGCTAATGTATTCATGTAGCGGATGCACAACTTATCCGGGAGGTAATGGCACGCTTTCAGTTTCCCGAGGAGGCAGTTCCTGGTAAGTGGGCTGGATTCGTCAATGTACGCCGCCACCGATGCTAAGCATCGCCAACGCGCGCGCAGCCTGGGCAAAGTCTATTCCCGAATCCGCCTGGCTGCCAACAGTGGGCGAGCGCACGATTGTAACCGCCGTTGAAAGCAATACACCGGCCGTGGGCACGGTCCTTGCCACAGGCTCAGAGCGCGATAAGATATAGATGCTGAGACGGCAATCGAGTGGTAGCGACAAGTCAGCCTTTTGCGTAAAACATCTATTAAAGTCGTTGACGGCGTGGTGCGTGCCGGTGCGCCTACTGGTGCAGTGCATGGGCTGGAATGCATTACGTTTGGTCAGCGCAAGGTCGGCTGTGTTGCGCTCATGGAACTTACAGCGCAGCGGGCAGGCCAAAGGTGCGGTATCCTCGACGCATATCACATGTAGCTGGTCGCGGAAACGATAGAGGACTAGCAGCTTTTTACGCTCACCAAAGCATGGATCATAGAACCCAGGCGTGTGAATCTAGCGAGTAGACATATTTCGTGAGCATTCACGTGTATCAACGAGCCGGTGCAAGTTGATTAGTTCGTACCTTGGAGTGGCCGCCTGCCAGCAGCAGCTTGGAGTCGTAGACGAGCGCCTGGATGGCTGTCGTCACACTGATGATATCCTCGCTATTGCGCAGTATCGACCAGTGTTGCTCATCATCGGCTGCTGCCTGTTGCGCTGTCGCACCACCAATGGCAGACTGCTTTAGCTTGCGCCACACGTTGTCGAGCTGTTTTTTGGCACCATAATGAGCTTCGACAATAACAAGACCTACGCCCGCCATAATATAGATCAGTGTCTGCACTAATGTCCTGCATCAGGGGGGGGGGGCAAAATGGTTCTATACGCACCTCCACAGGCTTTTTCTTGGTCGGCGCGACGGTGCACCGATGCTTCCATTAGCCGAATGGCGTTCTCAGCATCGCGCTTGCGCTCTGCTAGGTAGGCGGCATGCTCTTCACGCATAGCAGCTACTTTTCTACGCTCGCAAATGAAGGTGCAAGTCGTCTAATCAGCAATGCACCAATCACAAAACGATCAGAGACATGACCTGTAACTTACTCGGATCGGGCCTTGAGTCGACGGGGATGCAGATAGAGCTTGTCGAGCGCATATACGCTAAGACCCGGAATCAAACAGGAGAAGAAGGCGATGCGCGGGTAAAAGTATGGTGACAGCAAAAGAGGCACAGTGACGCGCTGGCCAAACCGCGATGCGCTAACGAAAAAAGGACAAGTTGGCGTCAGCGCTTGCTGGTGAAATGCAACCTTTGATTGCTACGTACCGAAGGCGAAGCGTAACACCGCCTGCCAGCGCACACTCGACCGAAAGACCAAGCTTAGTGTGATCAGTGACGCGGGCATCGCCACCAACACTGGCGCTAACACCAGCATTGGTAGATAATGTCAGCGAGAATCGAAGCTTGGCGCCATCGCGTACTTTGCGCGTGTATTCGGCGACCGCGTGCGATTCGCTTAGACCCGTCTGTAGCTCCACCGTGTGGCCACCACCATTCTTGTTTTGCGCTTGGAGACCAAGCGCGACAGAAGATGCACCTATTTGATAGGCGCGTATGTCTACATCATCGCGACCCCACGGGCCAAGGTTCCACTCTCCGGTGCGGTAAGTCATATAGCCTGTGGTCTGCTTGCCGATGCGGCGGCCAGCAGTGATGGAAAGCGAAGGCGGCGCACTCAGCGTGCGTGCGCTGGCATGGACTTGTGCAAAGCTGACCAAGAGCACATATCGCAAACGCTGGCTGTATCAGCGCAAGGTTCCGACGACGCATGCTGAACGTCGTTGTCCTACCTATCAGGTGAAAGATTCTTGACGATCTTTGCGTTGATGTGTCGTGGTTGTAGCAGCGAGGCGCCAACCTAATACACTGCCGTCAGCTCTGTCCCTGCTAGTTAGCGCTAGCGCGTGCTGCTTCAACTGACCTCGCCCCAAGCGGTTGCCGAGTACATGTGTCGCACCGTACCCAACAGGTTGCCGCCGCCCAGGCCGTCCCGAGATATCATGTGGCCTGTCATAACGAGCGACGTTTTAGGCGTTACGGGAAGCTGATGCCACCGTAACGCGTGAGTAACAGCAATATGGACACGACAGCTTTTGCTAGTTACCTCGTAGGAATGCTTCAATGTCAGCTGCAACACTTGGACCTTGCTGGCGGCGCGCGATAGCTTCTCAAAGCGTGATAGCTGTGGCGGTGGTGGGCCAACTCCGGCGCCACCCATTACAGGAAATCCAATGGGCGAGTAGGTGCTTTGCGGCTCAGAGTATGGCAGGAAGAGCGGCGATGCGTTGATGTTGACCTCGACCTCTCCCTGCAAGAATGCGCTGTGGATAAGCAAGCGGTGGCTACTGTCACCCGCAATGTTATTTGCTTCTCACTTTGGATTTGACCATATTCTCCACCTCTAATTCCATCTGCTTTTTGTGCAATTTGCGAAACTCTTCTCGCATCTAATAACATTGCCAGGGTTAGCGGTGATGGTGCGCTGGAGTGGATGCAGTGCTACCTCTTCTGGCGTCTTGTATCGCTGGCCAATCTCCTGCCCCAGCGTTAATCCCTCTTCTCCAAACTGATCGAAAAGCGCCCGACGACGCGGATCGGCCAGGACTGCAAGCGCAGATGTTGGATGTCAACTGCCTGAAGCCAACCGATGGTCCGTGTCCGCTCACCTTCATAGGCCCGTTGGATAATCTGGAAGCGTTCCTCTGCAGCACGCTTCAACTCGGGCGCGCCCGAATGCTTGTCCGGGTGAAATAGCCGGCAGAGTCGACGATATGCATCCTTAATCTCCTCCTCCGATGCCTAAAGGGCGATTTGCAGCTGTCACCTAAGCAGTCGCCGGATAGCAGCGCATGTTGCGGGCGTCGGCCTACCGTTTTGCTCAGATTCAGCACACCATAGTAGTCGGTCTCTGGTGGCGTCAGCGCATCTTCAAGCGCGCGCAGGTCCACGTCCAGGTCATCGTCTGGACCGTAGTGCGGGCCAGCCGGCTCGCCCGGAATGGGAAGCGGCGTGTCTGGGTCCATAGGTGCTGGTTGTTACAGCAAAACCAAAGACGCCACTCTAGCGGCAAGGGTTGGCCCTCTTGCGTGGCGCGAGTCGAGGCTGGTAGGTAGGTAGGTAAGTAGTAGAATCGATCACGTAGGCTTATGGCAGCAGACACGAAGAATGGAATGTACCGGTCTTTTGGTAGCACTACGTCAGGCACCAGAACTGATAGTTTCTGCGGTGGCTATAAGCTACTGTGCGCACCCATAACGACAACACTGACTCCCTGTTGTCATCGCCGCAGTCGCAGCACACGCTACCTATCGAGCAACATGGATATCGAAGGCGCAGGACCGGAAATCGCGATCCGCCATTTGGACAAGGATCGCGTCAACTTTGTGCTCTCCAACGCGGACCTGAGGTGTGCGCGATGGACAGCTGGCCGCTGGCACGTAACAGAAACTGACACGCGATGCGCGCGCCTGCAGCGTAGCCAATGCGCTCCGCCGCGCCATGATTTCGGAGGTGCCGACCATCGGTAGGCTGCGACAGTCATCTTGACGGAAAGCGGCGATGAGACCTGCCTGCCGGTAGAACAGCTTCTCACGCGGCCTGAATGCGCGCGGTAGCCATTGATATCGTGCAGTTTGAAGAAAACACAACGGTACTGGCCGACGAGTTTCTTGCCCACCGTCTTGGCCTGATCCCTCTGTATAGCGCCAATGTGGAGCAGTTCAAGTATACAACGGTGCGTACATCAATTTCAGCGAATGCGATGCAGGGCGTGGCAATCTCGTAGACATACCGGATCGATCGACCGACACGACTGATCACGCAATGACTGCGCGTTACAGGAGTGCGTTTGCACAGAGTACTGCAGCGCATGCTCAGTCGTCCTTACGCTGGAGGCAAAGTGCACGCGTGAAGGAGAAACTGTGATGGTGACGAGTCGAGATCTGCAGTCGCACGATCCCAAGGTCTCACCAGTCATGTCTGGTACAGCGAGCGGTGGCATCAAGATGCTGGTGTGCAGCGTCAGCTAATGTATTTGCGTGGCACTAGACGAGTTTGATCGCGGCATTATGATTGTCAAGCTGCACAAAGGGCAGGAGATCAAGCTGACGTGCATTGCGCGAAAGGCAAGCGGCTTTGCTTGAGCATCGCAAGCACCGATGGTGGTTGACGCTGACGACAATGTGCACAGGGTTTGGGCCAGATGCATGCAAAATGGAGCCCAGTGTCGGCCGTTGGATTTGAATATGATCCGCATAATCGTTTGCGTCACTTGGAGTACTGGATTGAGGAGGATGCGAAAAAGGAGTGGTGAGTGTTGGGCTGTACCACGCAGCTCTGACAGAGTATAGACGCGTGCATACACTCATGACGACTCTGACATGCAGGCCGCTGAGCCGCAATGCCGACTTTGAGGAGCCGCCGCGGGATGATGAGCGTAAGTGCGGTAGTACTTGCTATCAAAGCATCGGTCAATCGCTAACAAAAGGGCTTTGTTGAATGACGCGTAGCGTTTGACTATAATGCTGAGCCCAACAAATTTTATTACGACGTTGAGGTACGTACTGATGCACATCGTGCTTGTGCGCGCGTATGTGTGTGCTACATTACTGTCATGATGGATCAGACATACTAATGCCCTTACTTAAGACGGTCGGCTCCATTCGACCCGAGGACGTCGTCTCCATGGCGCTTGACGTGCTGCAGGAAAAGCTCAAGGTGACAGAGGCTGCATTGCAGGAAGGCCAGACCATGCTTACGGGTGGCATGCCGGGCGAGCCGACGAATGATGGGTGGAATCAGCCGGTGGATGCCATGAATGCCGCAGGATGGTAGCGCTCGGCGTTCAGACGAACCTACGCATGCGGCGCAAGCAACCAATGTACACTTGGCCGGTATTGCCTAACCGCTAAAGCGCCGCACAATGGAATGCTAGCCTGCCCTGCGAGCAGATTTATGCCATAGACTGAAAAGCAGACCGTTGTTTTGCTGGTGATTGGGTGTATGGATCGGTGCGGAACGGGCGCAGTAGACCTGCGTTTAGCGCTATCGTATTGCACACATGAAAAAGAAAGGTGGTGATAATAGTGATGTATGATTTATGCTTGTAGTTGCTGCGAAATCGCCTGAAACGCTGTGCCGGCCAGCGACACTCGCGAGGGCGAGAAAGCAGTACATCAAATGGCATTTGATTCACACACACACCAGCTTGGTCTTATTTGGCCACAGATAGCTGTAGCTTGGCCCAGATCTGAGCCATGTTGGCAGGCTTGCTTCCACTCTTGGCGACATCTTCCAAAGTGGCGGCGTTTAGTCCAACAATCGTCATCCGATGCATGGCTCTAGGCTCCATTAGTCGCTTCATCAGCGCAACAAGCGATGTGTTTGGACTACGCGCTTCCGGGCATGAATGGGTGCCAGTGCTGGCCACCTTGGCCATTGTATACCTTAGCATGTCCTGCGACAGTACATAGTACCGCTGCTCGGCTGCGTTGTACTGATAACCATATGGCGGCATGTCCTGTAGTGCGCTGTAGATGGAAGCACCCGTCATCCACGAGTCGCGCCTGTACTGGTCCAGCAGATTTTGCCTGGAGATCTCAAACCGGCCCTTCAGCTCGTTCGTGAACTCCTCAGGCGCTTGGTAGCCAAACGTTCCACCTGCCGTGGGTGCCAGGCGGTTGCCAACCTTTTGCGATAGATCAAAGTCGATGATGGTAACGCGGGGCATATCGTCGGCGCCACGGCTGATGATGACATCTGATATTCAGAAGGCAACGTTGTGTAAGCAAAATGAGCGCTGCATCAGCAACACATACGCTCGGTCGCTTACTGTCTGGCTTGATATCGCCATGCACCCAGCCGAGACGATGGAAGTACGAGAGTGCTATGTTGTCGAGTGGCGGTGTGAGCCATGGAAGAGTACACGTATGCAGCATGCATATAGCTGACTTTACGTACCACCAATGAACTGCTTGACAATGCTAGGGAACAGGCTAGCACGCTGCGGCGACGATAGTACCTCTGCGAATCTGGACCAGCTGATGCCGTTGAGTCGCTCAAAAATCACACAGTGGTCCTTGCTCGTCGGATGTACATCTCCTAGCAGCTTCACAAACGAGTTCTTGATGCTTGCCGATAGGCCAAGGCGCACAGGGTCGGCATTGTGGATATCCTAGTCGGTGACGTTAGTAAAATCTATACGCTAACCACTGGCAGCTATTACGAGGAACTTACCAACAGTGCAGCGCGCTCGGTATCAAACAGCCGCATCATGTCGGTGCACTTCATAAATCCAGGTACATTCTTATACCGCACAAATGCAGTGTAGGATTTACCCTGTCCAGCCGGATGTTCCTTTTCAATAAAAAGGTTGGGCACGTTTTTGAACGCGCTTGCGGTGAGTGGCTGTGCACCAGCACTGACTTGGGCTTTGACGGGCGGAACGGGAAGCGGCTTGGCGGGCCGGCCGAGCTGCTGAGGAGCGTTAGCGGGTGGCACCTCGTTCTTTGGCGTAGGAGCGCCAGCTTTCTGGCCCGGAGTTGCAGGAAGCGGCTTCCAGCCAGGTGGAAGCTGTTCAGGGAGCGGTGCTTGCTGTATTCCCAAACCCTTGAGCGGGTCCACAGGCGGTCTCTGACCGTTGTCGGGCTTTGGTGGAGTTGGAAGTGGTCTGCGACCGGCTATTTGGTTAATAAGCGGGACGTTATCATCAGAAAACTCATTGGCAGGCAGTCGCTGATTGTTGTTAGGCCTTGGTGGAAGTGGCTTGCGACCAGCTATCTGGTTAATAAGCGGTACGTTGTCGTCGGAGAACTCATTGATAGGCGGCGGCACTACGGCGCTCGACAGGTCGCTGAGCCATAGTGTAATTGCCGCTACAGCGGCCAGCGTGATAGCGGAGAGACGCATAACGAAAAAGATGGTGAGTGAGGTGCTTGGATGGTGTGGAATGCTCGATGATGTCTATAAAAGTGGCAGCGTTTTGCTAGAGAAGCCAGCAGACTAGCAAAACGAAAGTGCGTGTTTGTGTATAGTGAACGTGGTCGCTTGGCATATCGAGGCATGGTTCTTTTATGCCGTGTGCGCAAGCGCTGCGGCGGCGCCGATGAGCGTTTCATCTTCCAAAAGTGTGTGGCGCCGGTGCACCAATGTGAAACACGGCAAAACGCCCGTCCGTGATGTGCCACCACACAACAGCTTGTTTCATCTCTCGTGCCACTGCCAAGTGTTGCGCGACAATTCGTAGCTGCTGGATGCATATCAAATTAGGTGCACAACATTTGTAGTGAGAAGGCGGCGGTGATCACACACAACGGAAAGGCACGTCTTTGGTTGCAACATGCAGCCAGCCGCACGGCAGACGATCTGAAGGCACAGGGTCCCATCTAATGACGTACTAGGCACCATGGCTCAGAATTCCTTGATCCCAATCCGTGCGCCACGTTCCAAAGCCATGTGGTGTTTTGTATCCTCGCCAATCAGATACATATCACGTTTCCAACTGGCGCTGTTTTGGCATATACGCGGCGACTAAAGAAGTGCGATGACACATTGTCAGGGGAAAGGGGCGGTGGTATTGCGATCAGCAGATCAGGATAGGGCGCAGCGTGCCTGCAAGCCCACAGACCGCTAGCGTCGGCGGAATACCCACCGGTAACCAAAAAGGGCATGGACTGTGATGGAAACGACTCGGTGGAATCATCAGGATTGTAGACGCAATAGTCTTGAACAGCAATGCTGTTTTGGTTTGCTGCCACTCCGTATCGGAATGACGTATTCGGAATAACACTGGCAGCCGAGAGTGGGAGATGCGTATGAAGTGGGCTTAGCGCTATAGTCAAAGCTGTAAAAGATGAACCAAGGCACGTCGCAGTGGTAGGATCAGATCATACTTGCGTGGATGGAGTAAGGTGTCCTAAAGGCAGGATTGGTCATTGAATTGATTTGTCTGCCACCGCCAGCGCAGCTTCAAGACGGTGATAGCATGCGCGTAATCTCGATGTGTACCTATGAGCCGACACGAAATATGTCGACCACCGTGCGTTTCTCGCTGGATTGGTGGTCACATCTGAGACGCCAGGATAATACGGCGTCCGACGCAGTGGATACCAGCGACGTTACAAAGGACACGACGCTTCATCGCTACTACCAGAGCCGGCAAGGTGGCGAGCAAAGCTGCATTGGCGAGGATAGTAGGCAAAACACCGATGCAAGCAGTAGCAAGTCGCCAATTCTGCCGCCCCAAGTGGAGCCGCTCCAGCTAAACGACCTGCTGTACTCTACCGCCAACGAGCGCTCAGCTGAGTGTAGAGTGCAGCGAAAGCACACCCGCACAGCAGAATAAGCCATCGTACAAATACAATGACCCGCCTATCCGCGTACCTCTTGCCTTTTGAAATTGTGCAAATGAATTCACTGCAGACGAGCATCTGACAGTGCTGCACGGCAGCCTGCTACCACATGAAACAATGCCATTCAAGTATGCACTGCCAGACTTGCGTGGCTATCCGCGTGTCTCTGAAACTTCTCCGCCATTAGCACACGTCCGTATGCTATTTCTGCTAGTCTAGAATGATGCCCATATATCGTTGATTCAAACCAGCCATTTAGGGCCACTCAGAACGTGGTTGCCAACACTGCACTCGCCGCCAACCCGAATTGCTGCTGCATCTGCGTTCAGCCATGCAAACACCATGTGTTTACTGCCAACATCGCCAGTGCCGATGCTCGTGCTTGACCACGAGCGCCGTGCTGGGAACAGGCTTTGGCAGCCACTGCATCAGTCGATACTCGCCGGTAGTCAGCGCGTATTTAAAGATCGTTGTCCGACCTGTTCACAGCTGCATCTGCACAGCTACACGCCCACATATACACGCTCTACACACATTTACGCATCCAGCCATATACCCATCATAACGCCACTGCTCAGCAGCATCGTTACTATGAAGGTCACCATTGCGAATCGTCCTACTGCCATGCGCCTGGTTTCAGTGCTCTTTGCATTCATTGCACTGTTCTGCACCCAGCTGGCAAGCGCTCAGACTGCCCGCGATGCCAGGAACATTGTGAGCATCACCTCGCCGTCTGTTGTGGCCGCCGGCAAGACCCAGGTCACATGGGAAGTCCCAGAAAGCAAGCAGAACAGCTTCTTCACCTTTGATGTCGAGCTGTGGGCTTCCTCCTCCAACGGTCGCATGCCGGCTCTCGATGTCAAGGTTGCCACGCTCGGCCAGACGCGCACCGGTGCTGCAGGCAACCGCGCCAACAAGTACACTCTGGACGCCGACATCCCGTCGCTTCCCAATGCAAAGTTCACCACCTACTACGTTGCTGTGTATGGTCGCGAGCTCGTTCACGGCCCGACCTTCACCTCGCAGCATCCGTGGGACACGATCTACTACGACCTCAAGCCCGTCAAGCAGGCTTAGACACGCACTATAGAATAAATGCCGCGTAGGCTTGCCTGTTTTGAAAACGCACAGCATGCTCGTGTATGGTATTCATTTGTGGCAAAAGTGCAAACAGGGGCTTCAGCAGACCACATGGCAGCAGGCGTGCGACTATGCACGCCCGCTGTTGTAGTCGTCTCCACGGTGCTGTGACGCAGTAGGTGAATACGGAACATATCCCGAGTACCAGGAACTTGCAACCGATTCGCGCTCAATAGTGTCGTATTGCGCGCCAGTGTCAACGACACTCTCTGTGCGCATCGCCCGGTCTGCTATTGGCACCCGCTCGCGAAAGAGATCGTCACGCAAGTAAAACATGGCAACGCGATCACGAAATGCACGTAGCGCATTGATATCACCGTTGTGCGTTGACAGGCGCGCTTCGATGGCATTTAGGCGCTGCAGGATGGCCGGAGTCACTGGTGCATTGCCCTGAGCCGTACTTGCGCGCTGCCACGAAGAAGTAGGCCGGAGCTGTGACGACGGCATATGCTGCTCTCGCAAAGCGACCGAGTCCTGGCCGGTAGGCAGTGGCGATGAAATAAACTGAGGATTCTCACAGGCCACCCACGTTGGCGCGCGCAGCATCCCTGCACTGGTGCCGGTAGGTGCTTTCTGCAGAAGCTGGTTGCGAAACGCGTAGCGCTGTACGACACCCCAGGTGCGTAGTCTTGGCTGACCAAAAAGAAAGATGTATATGGCGCCCAGTAGCACCGCTGCAGCTGCAGGCGTCGTAACAAGGTCGAACCAGTGCATAATGGGCTGGTATCCTGTCAAAGGGACAATCCACTGGGCTCCATCCGGCGCCGGTATGTTGCCTGTTCTCAGGCGAATAGCAAACCCCGACAAAAGGCCATTTGCAGTCGGCGACGAAGCAATTGCCATGCGCACAGACTCGCTGCCGTCTCTACCCTGCGCCAGAGGCTGCAAAGTGTACACGTAAGAAACAGCATACGCAGTAGCTACCACTGTATCTACCATGAATACGGCAGTTATAGAATCGTATTAGTGGATTGATTTGCTAGATGCAGATAATCATCAATCTGCATAGTGCATAGATGATCAACTAATGGGAGATGTGGCGCACCAAAATGGACCGTAATACCATGAGGAGCGGACGAAGCGGGGTTTCTTCAAGTTTGACGTGCGGAGATAACATGACAAGCAAATTGTAGCGTTGAACTCCCCTCAGTGTGCATGGCACTTGTGAAGCCACTAGCAAGTGCGCCTGTTTTTGCTTGTTACCACAAAGGCGCGCGACTGCGTAAATAATGACAGCTTAAATGATCAAATGCACGCTGCCAGGGCTATCACGCGCAACGTTCTGCTGTCAGGTGTCCATCAAGAGAAGTTGCACGTGTAGGTGCTGTTGGTCATGTTTTCTGGGCAAATATGCCGCGTGTACGCCGACTTGGAATGGCGTGGCCCGCACACATGGTTACACCCACATAGGTGCTACGGGGTGGTATAGCATCGTTGTCACTGAGCTTTGAAACAATTTGATTGCACGCTGTTTGAAAGTTTGGCCGAATTAATGACCATATTGCTGAGTGCGTACGAAACAACGGTGGCGGGAGCTGCATCCATACATGGAGTGCGGGACGCTGCATTCTATTAATTCGTAGCGCGCATAGCTAATGCTGCTCCTTTTGCTGCATTATGTCTCGGGCACGCTTCGGGCATTTGTAAACGTGCTGTCCACGTGTATACGCAGGTACAAATCCCGCAATCGGTGTACCGGCCACGTAGCATGATGGACGGCAACATTGGATAAAGGTGGCGGCAGCTTGCCAACATGCTGCGTCCACAGACACACATCCACATCCATCTCCGCACTCACTCGCTCACTCACTCGCACTCACCTACGTACTTACGCACACACGCACGCACGCACGCACGCACGCACGCACGCACACGCACAACTACATCCACACGCACCTACTCATCGGAATTAGCTATATACGCATTAACGCCCGTCCCACCATGAATTTCCTTTCGACGACGCTAATTGCCGTAATCGCCATTCTATTATGTTACTGTGGCCTATCAAGTGCCGCACCGCCAGTTACCTCTTCTATCACCGACGATGTACAGCAATCCACCATCACCAGTCTTCCCACAGCAGAAGCAAGCGCTCCCAAAGATACTACCTTGGCACCTGCAGCCATTCAGGGTGTACGCAGTATTCCCCATCTTGTGATTGAAAAAGAAAATCCATTTGAAGGAAAGTCCTATACCGCAATGGTGCGGTATAAGGAAAAGCCCGGGTTTATGAAATGCACCGCAAACAAGGAGTTGTTTGGTGTAGAAGTCCGTGCGCTTCAGGTAAGTGCTTGGTGTTTGCGGATGTTCACGCACATGCTGCTTACACGTCAACTGCGCAATTTAGGCTCTTCGCGGTGGTCAGCCAGAACGGTACAATCTCCCAGTAAGCGCCAAAAGCGCATTTGTGGGCATGCTGCATGCGGCCCAAGTAAGCAAGGGCTTTTTTTGCATTATCCTCAACCGAATCGAGGGCGTAAGACTAGCCCAGTTTGCAAAGCGCTTGACGCCTGCAGAGCGCGATCAGCTTTTGCCTGGCGTCTTTGCGCAGCTCATCGATGGTACGTCGGCAGCAGCAATGACTTGTATTCTGCGCATGTCGCATTGCGACTCACGGCAGCGCTCGATACCATAGCACTTGCATACATGCATCGACTCGGCTGGGTGCACGGCGACATCAAGTCGAACAGTAAGGAGTCGCGTGTACATCTGTCGATGCACAGTCCAGCATGCTAACACAGCTCGTTCTTGCCACGACAGATGTCATCATCAGTCGTGACGCAGATGACACGCCCAAGGCTACGATCATCGACTTTGACATGTCCCAGCGAGTTGGAACCAATCTGATGTACTCATCAGGCGGCACTTTTGGCTACCAGGCGCCCGAAGACTTTCTAGGGGCGCCGGTGGATCAGTACAAGCGTGACTCTTGGATGCTCGGCGCCACCATCTACTCGTCGCTAGCCGGCACTCCGCCTTACGGTTTCATGCGCAACAAAAAGCCCAAGGGCGTCTTTAAGCTTTCTTCGCTTGCCATGGCGCAAAAGATGCTAAGGGTATACCACACAAGCGTCAACTCGTACCGTCCAGTCAAGAAGGCCGAAAATGCACGCCTGCTTGCGGTTATGGAAAGCCTGATGACACCCGATGTTGACGATCGGCCCACGGCCATCAATCTGCAAGGCAGCACCGCGACGTGGCTTGCCGAGAGCGGCAGTGAGCCCGCCGATATGCCGCAGATTTGGACCAAGGTTATGTCGAGCGCGGCTTTGCCGCCCCCCACTCCGGCCGACGCGTAGCTGCCTAGACTATGCGTCAGCTTCAGTTTGGTTCTGTGCCCGCATGTCCGTCAGGCGTTTTTGATCGCTTTTGCGCGACATGGCGTGGCAGCCCATTTGTGCGCAGTCACATGTACACAGTAATACAATGCTGTCGTTTCATGCAAGGTCGTGTAAAGACGATTGGTGGTTGGATTCCCTTAATAGAGTGGCTGTCGACGACATGCCCCATTCTGTAGCCGCCGAACCAGCCAAGGCTCGCTGGCACGCTCACTCACACGCGGCACGTCAAAGTCTCTGCCCGGTCATTCTCGCCAGCCTCCCATACACATTCTTTCCAGCGGTCACAGAACAGATGTAGCACACGGCGGGATTGGACCAACGGTACATTGGATGACGCGGCGCGGCACGGCGCGGCACTGGAGCAGTCACGTTCCCCGAAGCATCGTGTCCTCCAGTTGCTTGCCGTCCCATTTGGTCAGGCCAAGCGCGCTCACAGCAAAGGCGCTGCGACGGCTGACGTGTGTGTGGGCCATCCGCGGACCACGTATCAGCTCGCCCGTGTCGGCGTCCATCATCAAACACCAGTCGTTGCTAGTCTTTTTGACGTCAGTGGCTGCAGCGTCACTCTCTCCCGCAATCACACCAACCAGCAGCAGCGAGCCGATGACCGGCAGTAGTAGCAGCGATGATAGACGCTGGCCGCCAAAGTCAACATAGTGCTGCAGCGCACCGTCGCGCAAATCCAGCACTTTGACGCTCTGGTGGCCAAACGGCCAAATCAGCCGCCCGCCGCCAATCTGCACTGCGCCAATACCATCGGCCGGCGTGTAACCTACGTCGCGCTCCCAAAGAAGCCGGTTGCTCGATAATTGCATCACGCTCATCCACGCGGTGCAGCCAAAGCGATGATCGCCCCGGCCGTACACCAACACCTGGTCGTCGTTTGCCTCCACACGCTGTGCGGTAGCATGGCCGGGGTAGATGCGCGTTGGCGGAAAAAGATCGTCGCGCACCATCTTTCCAGAGCTGCCAACTGTAAGCTGGTAGATGCGCCAGCGGTACTTTTGGCCTGAATAGTAAGCGTGGAAGAACTCGGCCGACGTATCGCTCGCCCGCTGCAGATGGCCCTCGGCGGCGAAATCCGGCGATGTTAGCCGGTAGCTGCGCGGCCACGGCGTGCTTTCCAGGTCGACCACCACAATGCGATCGCGTCCATTTTCCTTCTCACCCTTGTCCTCAAAGTAGCAGAGCCACCGATTACGTAGCTCAAGTTCGTGTGAAAAGCCTCGCACAGCCTGTGACAAAATGCATTGGCGGTCGCTTGTCCGCCAGACCCGAAGTAAACCGTGATTTCCGTGAAGCGAGCTGACACGGACCGCTGCATACCGATCGCTGAGCTCGACGGTGCGCACCTTCATCGTGCTCTCCATGTCTACATCGTCAATCCGCGCTCCGGCGGCGATGGATGCGGTTGCCGCCACAGCTGTCGACGAGTCGTGACCCTTGATAGCGTGGGGAGCCGATCGCGATTCCAGCCACCACAGCTTGCGCGGGCCGGCCGCTGATGCTCGACCAATTAGACAGGTTTTGCGCCCATTAGAGATGAGCGCCCAGTCAGGCCGCGTGTGCATTTTGACATCGGCCGGTCGCCTTAGCGGAAGAGAGCGGCTCATCCGCACGGCCAGCCGAGCATCGTGGCCGTCGCGCCACCACCGGTCCAGGCGTGCACGGCGTCCGTAGATACGCAGCCAAACCGGACGGGCCTCGAGTGCCGCCAGCTGGGCACGGCAAACGTCCACCCAGGCGCGGTCGTCCTCATGCACGAGATCATGCGGATAGGCGTTTGCATAGGCACGCTGCCAAAGACGCTCGTTGCCGGTAACAAGCAGGTGTAGGGCACGGCTACAGCGTTCCAGCGCTTCGGCCGACCAGACATCCAGCGCGGCGACAATCATTTCGCCCACCTCGAGAGGAAGTGCCTGCCAGCGGTTAGCAATGGGCAGGCTGCCGGTAGGACGGAGCGCGTGACGAGCCATGGTGACGGAACGAAGGTCGCGTGGTAACGGCTGGCGGGGATGTATGCGCACGCGAGAAAGAAGGGAGAGGCCGGCGTGGTCTTGCTGGCTACATCTAGTTTAACTTGGTGCATCCTAAATACATACATGTCTCTATTCT
>KZ992617.1:0-26243 GCA_003614735.1 Thamnocephalis sphaerospora | reverse complement strand
GCTGTCCTGTTGGCCTCGGTTGAGGCATCGCCTGTGCCGCAGGCTGCAACCACACCGGCCGCACCGGCCAAGACCGGTTTTATGTCAAGGCTGTCCTCGATATCTTCCAAGATCGCTTCTGGCGGTCTCGCGTTTGGCGGCAAGGTGGTAGATAACCTCAAGGGCTCGAATGGTGGTTTGTCACAAACTGCCCGAGGCACTACCGGAGTTACCGGCGGCGCTGCTACTGGTGGCGCTGCTACTGGTGGCACTTCTAACACTGCTCGGAACCTTGCAGCGCTTGCTGGTGGAGGTCTTCTTGGTGCTGTCGGTGGTGGCCTAGCTAGCTCCGGCACCGGTGGATTCTTTGATACCATGCGACAGGCTGGCGGAGCAGAGCTTACCAATGCGTTTAACGGTCTGACAAACGTCGGTGCAACGTGGGTCGCCAGCAAGATCGACCCCTCGCTTGCTAACCAGCCAGCACAGCCAGCACAGCCAGCAGCAGAGCAGCCAATGCAGCCAGCGGTAGAGCAGCCACTGCAGCAGGTGCCCAAGGCCGATGCGCTACCGTCGACGCTGCCACCAGCTCTGCCACAGACAGAGACTCCAATTCAGACTCCAGTCCAGCCTTTGACGCCGCCCTTGTCCCAGACCTCGGTGTCATCTGTGGAAGAAACGCCAAAGGCTGCTGCGCAAGCGCCGGTACAGCCATCGCTGGCTCAACCGCCCGTGCAGCAGGTACCCAAGGCTGATACGCAGCCGCTAGCACAGTCGCCGCCGATTCAGCCAGCAGCAGTCCAGCCAGCAGCAGTCCAGCCAGCAGCAGTCCAGCCAGCAGCGGTCCAGCCATCGACTCTACTATCGGTGGAGCAGCCTGCGCTACAGACACCCAAGGCTGATGTACAGTCGTCAGCTCTGCCATCGGCAGCGCAGCAGCCGATTCTGCCCTCAGTGGAGCAGCCTGTGCAGCAGACACCCAAGGCTGATGCGCAGCCGCTAGCGCAGCCGTTGCCAATCCAGCCGTTGGCCCAGCCAGCAACTGTCCAGGCAGTGCCGCAGCCGCTGTCGGTGCAATCGCCGCCAGCTCAGCCAGAGACGATTCAGCAGTCAACGCTACCGCTGACACAGCCATCAGCTCAACCGGTAGTACAGTCGCCAGCGGTCCAGCAGGTGCCCAAGGCTGACACGCCGGCTGCTGTGTTGCCGCCTGTGCAGCCAGCGGCTCAAACTGTGCCACAGCCTCAGGCTGCTGCAGGCGCTCAGCCTCAGTCGACGGTGAGCACTGTGCCGCAGTCTGTGAGTGCCCAGTCCCTGCCTGTGGTGAGCACTCCGTCGCAAACGCCGACCCAGCCGCAGCCGCAGCAGCCTACTCAGCAAATAGAGCAGCAGGTGCAGCAGATCCAGCAGCAGGTGCAGCAGATCCAGCAGCAGCTCCACCCAGCGGCACCCGTTGTGTAGGCTGTACAGCTCTTCTGGCGCATACAAATGCCGCAAACAAGACGCTATAGCGTACCGCGCTGCTGTAGAGCGTGACACCAGCAGAAGGTAATCAACGCCGACCAACTCTTGAGCTAGCGACGGATGTGCTAGACTCTTGCATGTTTAACGATGATCTTTATAAAGACCATAACCACCAGCACGTCAATTGTGTGTGATTCTTTGACCATGTAACCTAATTGCGCTGTTGCATCGACAGCCTAGCATGAATATCTGATGGCTACGTCACAACATTGATGTTCTTTCCGTAGCACCAGCTCGTGCAAACATTACCTATTTCACTATTGTGGCACCCCGCGCTAGTAAAGCCATGTTGGACAACAAGAGGCATGGCTACTGCATACGGAGCTATCGCATGTTGATACGCGTGACAATCGTAGTAACCTCGCTCTACTGATGTGTGTTAGATGTGTGTGTTGACAAAAGGGTAGCGGCATCTGTTCAGCTTGGGCTGGCGGTGAGTCTTGTCACTCGGCGCTAACCGACGGCCGGCCAGCTAAACTTACATTACGATGATATGGTCTACTGATAGAAAGGCTCACGTGGTATGGGCACATGTTTTTACTCCGCCAAGGACTGTCGAGTAACCACGCTGTGCACATGCGCACGCATCTGGCTTTCGTTCACGCTAGAAGGCAGCAAAGAGGAAGGCGATGCCATACCCGGAGATGCAAACAGCTGGGCAGCTACAATGCCTGCGTGCAACACAGCTGATCATAAATGGTGCAGCACTCACACTGCGCGGCCTGTTTCGCACGCAGTACCACAGCCGCCTCCGTTGCCACAGCCGCCATCGCCCATCTTATCACGACTATGACCGACGCCATGCGCTTCATCCCGCTGCTTTTCACGTTAATCCTTGCCACGCTTACTAGGCTTTTCGTGACCAGTGCATTTACCAATGCTGCGCCAGCAATAGATGGCGTCGACCCTGCTATCGTGAAGGTGATCAACAATGACATGTTCCAGATATATCCCGAGTTCAAAATCAAAGTGCCATATGGCATGCTGGTTACCACGCCCACGGATGCACTGGGTCGGACAACATCAGTTAACGCTTTCGACCAGCACGGAATGATGACACGCACGCTGGATATTGGCTACTGGGACGCAGAAAGGATGGCAACAATCTTTTCCTTCAAAAGGTTTGCTCCAAACACGTACGACCTTGCGGATTACAAACTGCTTGAGGTGCGCTACAGCAGTATACTCGGGCGACCCAACTACTACAGGATCCACCAGCGAAATGGCACCGTTGTGGAGGCCACTGTGGCGTACGGTATACTGGGCTATACCGGTACCATGACACTTTTGCACCGATACGGCACCCCTGCAGGTACACTATGGGGCGCTAAACCATGGAGAGGTGATAGAATTCTGTCTACACTCGAGACTGTAGGAGAGCCGCCCTCAGAGAAATAACATCGTAAGAGACCGGGTCGCTCGGTCGTCTAGGGCACCTGCACCAACATCGCAGGCGCACCAACTTGGCCTTTCCAGATCGCTGCCCATCACAGGCAGCTTGGGCCAAATAGCATCTAATTCCGCAACGCTATGGCTATCCTTTTGTCAGCACATCTGCTGTCACCGAGCATGCACTGTAAACGCAAGCAATAAATTAACTGTGAAACTGACGCAAAGAGAGGAGTGGCGGCGCGGCTGTATCTCCATTCCCGGCCATGCATCTGATTCCGGCTGCTTGCCATGGCGCCAGCATGTCTGCAGGCAGCACAGCCCGTGGCCGGTGTTATTAACATGCGATGCTATCATGGTGACTTTGCTGGGTTAGCCCGTTGGCATCATTTAGATGTTTACAGTTTGTTCGGTGCCTCCGATTCTTACCTGGGTCGCTGCATTTTCCTCCCACCTGTCCCGTTGCTAGATCGCAGTGCTGCGTGCCCGTCAATCGCTCCCACTTGCGTTCAGTGCCGCAACAGCCCCTTGTTTACGTGCCGAAATGTCTTCACCACTGTTGCGGCGTGTTGCGTTGCGCCAGATTCTGCGCGCACCGGTCGCCAATCGGTAAGTACAGTCTGGCGAGCCAGAGACGTTAAATACGCGTCTTCTGGTGGCAATAGCGATAGCCGCGCTGGCTAGCTGCAATCGCTCGGGTATATGCGTCTTTACCCGCTGCAATGCTAACTTGCGGGGCGTAGTGCGCTGTCCACCGCCAAGCCGACTGTCGAGCAGCCGACAAAGCAGGCCGTTGACCCGATCTACTATGGTATGAACGTGGCTATCGGCGGATAGGCTGTACAGACACATAGACTAACATTCGCCGCAAACACGGCGTACATGACAGAGCCGGAGCGCGTGCCGTCGCAGTATGACCATGTAGTGTGCAATTTGCACTTTCGCTCCTTCGAGCCAAGTGTTATGGACTTTTACGTGGACTTTGCGCGCCGCGCTGCCGCCGCCTTCCGCATTCCCTGCTCAGGCATGGCCTATCTGCCCACCAAGACACAGCGGTGGACGGTACCGCGGTCGCCGTTTGTGCACAAAAAGTCGCAGGAAAACTTTGAGCGCAAGCACCACAAGCGCGTGATCCAGCTCAAGGATGCGAATCCTGAGGTGGTGGGCCGGCTGCTTACCTATCTGCGCCGCACCTGCCCGGCTGGTGTCGGTATCAAGGCGACTACGTGGGAGCACGAGTCGCTGGGCGTGGGCCAGCGGATGCAGGCCGAGGTGGACGCAGAGCTGAGCCGTGTGGAGCAGGGTCTGCTGGGCAAGGACGGGCAGGTGAACGTGCAGAAGCTGATCAAGCAGCTGGACGTGGCCACTGGCGGTGACGGTAGTGCCGGCGAAAAGGCCGCGGCCAAAAAGACCAAGGCGCCTGCCGACAAGGCGAAAGATGACTCGGCCAAAAAGGCCTAATATCGGCGATGGCTAGCAGTGCAACGTTTATAAAATTACTGCATAGGCAATGCAAAAGCACGACGGTCCCAACGATTATTTGGCGGTCGCACAATGCCTGTGTGGGCATGCGATCAGACAATGCGGTACATTAGCGCGACCGCTTGCCACTCTACTTTGTCAGGCAGATGCCAGGTGACGATGGCATGGCGCCGGGTGGTGTGACGAAAGACGCGGATTTATTCGAAATGCGCCAATGCTACCTCTGCCAGAAAGCAGGCTGTGCTACCCCCCCCCCACAGAAACAGACTTGTGCTGTTGTGGTTACTCCTCGTCCGACTCTTCCTCGGTTTCCTCGTCGGCCTCCTGCAGCCAGGTGAGGAACGGCTCGGCCGCCGCCTTCACCTTCTTGCTCACGTCCTTGTCGACGTAGCGCTTGCTGGCGCGGGCACCCCACTTGAGCACGACAGCCTCATCGACGAGGTCGTCGTCGTATAGGATCTTGAGCACGGCCGGTACCTTGGACATCATATTCGGATACTTTATGCCGACCAGACGCTCGATGCCGCCCAGCAGCGACTTTTGGTCCTTTTCCGTCTTGACAAACTGCTTGAGCAGTGCGGAGCGCTTGCGGATCTGCTGAACCATTTTGTCGGTAAAGATGACCTGCACCAGCACGATGACCGCACGATGCTTGCCAAACACGCCAAATTCCTTCGCCTTGGCGATGATCTCGGCGTCCGACATGTCAATGTTCTTCTCGATCGCTTCGCCAAACTTGTCGTAGGCGGTCGGCCCGCTGTCGCCGTTTTCGTCCTCGTCCTCGTCATCATCGCCCAGCACCAGGGTCGTGTTGAGCGACGACTCAATTTCGCGCATCCGGCGTGCCTGCGCCTCCTCGCTCACGTCCACTGCCCAGTCGTCGTCGTCGTCGTCATGGAGCGGCGCGTCCGGGAGCGCCGCGGCCTCCTCGCGAATGCGGCGGGTGAGCTCATCGTCAGAGCCATCGCCATCGGCCACGCCGTTCGCGTCGCCAGCCTCCGACGCGTTCTCCGAACCACCCTTCTTGGACTTGCGCGACTTTTTGGCGGTGGGCGGCGGGTTCTTCAGGATAAAGGTGACCAGGCGGTGGCGCATGTCAATGTCGGTGCGCTGGCCGCATGCCTTGCAGTCGCGCACGATCGATTCGTCCTTGGTGAAGACCAGGTCGGTCTCTGGGTTCTTGCACGAGCCGCACAGCACAAAGCGCGAGATAAAGCCGTCGAGCAGCTGCTGCAGCTTCTGCGCGTCGTGCGCGCCGTTCACGATGTACCGGTCGTTCTTCGTGTCGTGCTTGGTCTGTGCGCCGAGCTCACAGCCAAAGTACTTGCACGGATACATGGCCGGCCGGCTGAGCGACTTGCCAATGTCGGCCATATTCGGGATGACCGTCTTGATGCCGTTTCCTTTGCCCTCCACCTTGGCGACGAGGCGCGGCATCTTGTACCGGTAGAAGGAGTCCTTCACGTCCGAGCGGATGTTGATGGCAGCCATGATTGCAAGTCCGAACGGTGGCAGTCAATCAGCAGCGACAAGGGCGTAATGGTTGAGTGGCAGGCACGGCAGTGTACCAGGGCTAGACAGCACGTGAACAGCAGGTGGCGGTAGAATGGCGACTGAACGGGTGGCAGCAGCGGCGGTTCAACTGAGCAATTGTCAATTGAAGCAAGTGCAGTAAGCGGCGTGTCGAGCCGAGCGGGCGTTACTTCTTCCGTTTGATGGACCTGCGCTGGAGTTTACTACAAGGGTGATTCAGCTTCGTCGTCGCGTGTATGGGGAGCGTCGGACGAAAATTCAACATGAACAAGCTGGGCGGCGCGCGATCCAAGGTGAAAGAAAACGCACACAGGTAGGCTAGACTCGGAGAATCGAGGGACAGCGGCAGAAGCGTTGTTTGGCAGGCAGAAAGCGCGCACAATTGCACAGTTAGGGGCAGGCAGGGCACAGTGGCAGTTTGTGTGTGTGTGTGTGCTGGCAAGCAGTCAGGCAGTGAATAGTGAGAAAGAGTGAGCGCAGTGCTGGGTTGTCAAGCGTTTACGTTGGTAAAACGTGCGAGTGTGGAAAAAGGAGGGCGGAACAAATGTGAGCATGGGCTGCTAAAACATGGGCGCTGAGAAAAACTGACAACACGGAGATGAGCCGATTGGCTGGCGGCCACTCTCCTGGCGTCAGCGGACTGCGCCCAACGGTCAAGTGGTCACAGGCCGACTCTGGCACATGTACATATACGTCGCGCAGGGCACTGCAGCATGGCAAAGAGAGGGTGGCGGCCAGCGAGTCTACGCCTCGGTGCAAATGGTCCTGGTTTTCCAGTTCATTTCCACTCTTGCAGCACCAACGCCATGCATCTAGGATATGGCCCATTTATCACTTTTTGGTCTGGCGCAAACTGTAAAAGGCAGGCCAGAATGAAGAGTCGTGTGTTGCTGGTCTATAGACGTGGCCTAATCCTCGAGATGCTCGGCCTCGTCGCGCTCGATCATCGCTGCATAGTCGTCAAACGAGGCGAACGTCGGGAGCGCCTGTCGGCGGCGTTTCTTGGCCCGGCCGTCGTCTGATGGAGAGATGGCACGATGGCAAGCGTGAGCAATTTGCTGGCGGCGCGCGCAGAAACTCAGCACTTACCCGTCTGTTTCTTGCCCTTTTGGCGTGTATCCACTGCCTCTTCCGACTCCGAGTCCTGCTCCTCGCCATCCTCGCTGTCGCTTCCCTCGTCGCTCCACATCGCAGCTAGCTCCGCATCGGCGCCATCTGCAATGCCGTCTTCATCGTTGTTCATCTCTAGGTCCACGTCGCTCATGTCGTCGTCACTGTCGTTGTCCATAAGCTTGGCAAACTCGTCGTCGTCGTCTGCGCTGTCGTCATCTTCGTCGCCACCAGCACCAGGCAGACCTGCACGCACATCCTTGGGCATATCGCGCTGCATTGCCTTCCACACGGCATCCTCGTCCCCGCTGAGACCATCCAAATCCTCCTCATCCTCACTGCCGCTACCCTCTTCATCTTCTGGCAGCTCTGCGCCGCTATCCTGCAGCGCGTCCGAGTCACTGTCCATGCCCTCAAGGTTCTGCTCCTCGTCGCTGTCGTCAGCGCCCTGCCTGCCCTGACCAAGCAGCGCCGCCTCCACGTCCGAGTCGGCCAGCTCATCGTCATCCTCGTCAGCGCCGCTGCGCTTCCGCTTTTTCTTCTGCTTGAGATCGGCATCTCCCTGGCGTGTCGCAAAGAACCGATGGAAGAACAGCTCGTCGGCCTTGATGTCCTGCTCGCCCAAACGGCGGAACTCGTCGCTGTTGACGGCCACCTGTTCGGCAGACAGGCCAGACTGGCGCTGCCAGACAAAGAGACCCGCCGAGAGCGCATCGCGTTCGGCCGGCTGCATGATAGAGGCACCACGTGCCGACGGTGCGTTGCTGGTGCGCTTCTTTGGATTACGGTAGACAAACCGGTCGAGAAAGTGTGTAAGTGTGTGCAGGTGCAGCTGTGGCAGCTCGTTGATGCGCTCGTCCTGAAGCAAACTTTGTACATGATGCTCCACCGACGGATGATAATGCTTGGCTAGCAGTGTCTGGAGTGAAATAAAACGCAAACGCGCGCATCAGTAACGTTTCTCAGCTTGAGCATGGGCACTGCGCATTGCCACGTCTCCCTACCAGCTCCCAAAGGCAGGACTTTTCCGCGCCAGCATAGCGCGGATCGCGTTTACGACCGTCGTATTTTTGCGGGTTTGCATCACGGCTGGCATTAGCATGCTCTTCTGGCGTATTCTCCACATCCTCGGCCGTTTCGGATGCTGGCGCATCGGCATCAGCATCGGCATCATCACGCTTTGATGCAGATTCGTCTGCATCATGCTCCTCGCCGTCGTCCACATCCGTAAAGTGCTCCTCTTCTTCGTCATCTTCCGGTTGTGTGACAAGCGCCTTCAGTCCTTGGTTCTCTTGCATAAGCTGTTACGGGGTATGCAGCAATGCGCTGTTACTGGTAAGCGGCTGTACATCACCCTGTCAATCGCGCCGACCATACGAACCTGAGAGACAAGATAGAGTGCGCCACAGCTGAATGGCGCCTGTTGGAAACAGACAATCTGTGTAATGCGCTTGATAAAGCTCATGACGCGCACGGTGGAGGAGTCGTCCTTGAGTGCGCGGTACAGCAGGTTCAGGTACATGGCCTGTTTCGAGGAGGACCCCAGACGCGGATCCATCAATGTCTCGTAGAGGACGCGGTAGAACCGGTCAGACACAGCCTAACATAGTGCATTGGAAGCAATAGTGAGTATTGGATTGCAGCAGCATGCCAGTGTGTACCGCAACAGCTTACCTGCTTGGCAGACGATGCCTGGAAGATGAGCCGCAGTGCTTGCACCACCACGTTGAACGTGCCCGTGTGGACAATCTTGTACAGCGTATCTAGATGTGCATTGTACCTGCAAATTCAGCGCCATCAGCTGCTGTTCAAACATGCCATTGTTCGCACGCTCATCGGCTCTGCTTACACGTCGTCGGCAACCTTGGCGAACGGAAAGGCGCGATTGACGCCCGTAAGCAGCTGCGCAATCATCTTGGCTTCCACAGTCATGCGCGCCTGCAACTCCTCTTCGGCCTTGCGCTCTCGCTCCAGCTGTTTGCGATTCTTCTTCTTCTTTGCCGCATCGGCGCCTCCTTTGCCGCGCGCCTGCGCCTCCTGCTGGCGTTTGAGTAGCTTGTGGAAATAGGCAAAGTAGAGATCCACGAGACGGTTGGCAGCTTCCACGTCGGCCCGCGTTAGAATGACCTGGTTCAGCGTGACGATGGCGTAGTACTGCGCGTTCACATCGTGCGCATGCACAAGGAACTCTTCAATGGCGCGAATAACAATCAGCTTCATCTGCGGATGCTGAACAAGCAGCTGCAGAAGCAGATGGCTGGCCTTGGACGCCACCTTTTTCTCGCGATCGCCCTGAAATCGGCAACAGTACATTAGCACAAGCTTGCACTCCAAAGCACGCCGTGCATCGCATTCGCCTACGCACAAGTTTGTTGACAATCAGTTTGAGCAAGTTCTGCTCCTGTTCCGGCTTGGCTGCCAGCATATCGAGCATGTAGCCGAGCATGTTGAGCTTGACGTGGGTCAGCATGTCGTGCGAAAGGCCCTGTAAAGAGATTGGCAAAGTTGAACTGTCGTGAGCTTTGCGCAACAACGACACATACTGTTGCAGAAAAGCTGCACTGCCACCTACACACCTCAACCACCTGCAAAAGTTCGTAGTAGTACTTTTTGAGGAAATCCTCAAAATACCACAAAGCGAGATGCTTCGGCGATGCGTCCGGATGCGTAATAGGCTGCTCGCGGAAATACCTACCGCACCGAGAAGAGTACGCCGGGGAATTAGTAATCGCACCGCCGGCCCACGCTGTCTACGTGCGCGTGTCCAGTGCTACTATCAACTTACTTGAGCTTGCGCTCCGGAAGCAGTGAGCTGGTGAAAAGATCCTTGACCGTGGCAATAGTCATGACCGCCTCCTTGCGGTTATTCTTGCGCGCCATGCTCATGAGCGATGCAAACGTTTTGCCCGCGTGCACCGGCGATTCCTGAACCAACAGTGTAAGTGCCGACACACGATCCGTCAGTGTACCAGACTTGAGCAGTGTACGCAGAAAAGTACGATCCTTTCCGCCGAGCGACGGCCGTGCTTCGTAGACTGCCGCGTCGTTCTCCACTAGCTCACGGGCGTGCTCATACAGGCTGTCGATGCGCTGAGATGAGGGAGTGGCCAGTGTGACGGGCGATAGAGCCGCTAGCGGGATCTGATGCCAAAGCGATTCGGCCTCAACAAGCTGCACACCAGTATCAGTTGGTTAGCGTACTGCTGTAAATGGCACCAATCTAGTGCAATGCTACTAACCAGCTTTTGTCCGCCATCCTTGGATGCCGCCACCTTTTGCGTTGGCTCTGATGCGTTGGTCTCTTCCTGGTAGCCCTCATCATCATCATCATCCATCTCCTCTACATCGCTGCTGTCCTCTTCCTCCTCCTCATCCTCCTCCTCTTCATCGTCGTCATCGCCGTCCATAAAGGCCCACTTGGATGCATTGCCCTTTTTACCTAGGCCAAGCTCGCTCAGCATCTTGCCAATGTCACCAGCAAGATTCTAGCAGAAACGACAGTATGTATGATGTTAGCAAACATGGCGCCCTACTGGCTCCCCGCTACACACACACACACACACACACCGATTCGTCCTGTGCCTCGGTCACCATCTCCTCGTCCGCAGATGCTTCCTCGTCGCCCAAAAGCTGCATATCATCCTTGCTGCCACCCAGAGCCAGAATCTCCTGCAAAAGTGCGCTGTCCAGTGCACCGCCTTTGCTCTTTTGCTTTTCTGCCTTCCGCTTGGTCACCTCTGAGCGCGCTGGTTTGCCAGACTTTTGCGCAGTCTTCTCTTGTTTCTTTCCGGCTGGAGAAGGCGACGAAGGCGGCTGCTTTGCCTTGCCATCCTTTACTTTACCGTTTGCCTGCTGCTTTACCGTTTGCTTCGTCTGCTGCTTTGACGGCTGCTTTGGCGACTTTTTGTTGTCCGCTTCCTGCTTCTTAGCATTAGCTCGCACTGGCGACGGCACACCCTTGGCCGAGTCCTTTTTAGAGGGCGCGGAACTGGCTGCTGCTGGCGTTTCGGCAGGGGCGACGGCCTGCTTAGCCTGACCCTTCTTGCCGCGCTTTGCCGCTGCTGCGGCCTTTGACGCTGCCTTAGCATCCGCGTCCAGCTTCAATTCCGCCGTCGCACTCTTCTGGCTGTTGCGGATCTTCTCCTTGGCCAGTGCCATCTTGCGCTCAAGCTCTTTGGCGTCCAACATGGCGACAGACGACGACAAGCAGGCCTCTCTCTCTCTCTCCTGGCACGGGCAGGGCTATGTGTGCACGGTACGTAAAGTGCACTGCAAAGACTGCAACAGAATGCAGCAGGTAGACCAAGGAGAAAGTTGAGTGTACGCGGAATCGGCAACGATGGTGTTTTTGGTTTTTCTTTTTTTCTAACTGATGAACTGCCAGCTCCATAGGCACACGCCACCTGCGCTGAGCAGTCCAACAAACGCGCTGCCTATCCCACGCTTGTTGCCCATACCATGTCATTTCGTCAGAGTGCAAGAATAGCGCAACGCACGCACAGTATGCGTAAGCGCGCTATGCCAGCAGACATGCCTGCAAAAGACTTTGTCCACACGGCCAAGAAACGGCAGCGCGGCAGCCAAGTGGCTCGCCCGACACCAAACGCCACTGAGGTGGCCCAGGAGACAATGGTGCGCGCTAGCGCATCGCCGTCACCGTTGCCGTTTGCCGGCGTGACTCCTATTGCGCACATTCCCTTTTCTGCGCCGCTCATTCAAGGCATAATACTGAAGCGGTGTGTATTCATCAATGTATGTTTGCTGACGCATTGCCGCTGCTAACACACGCTTCAGCCCAAGCCGATTCACCATGCAAGTTCGTGTGCCCGACTACGCTGAGGTGCAGGTGTGTCATTGTCCATGTAAGCTACCAACTGCTGGCATGTCCAACCGCGGCGCATCCATTTGCTGACGCGGATCCAGGCACGGGCCGCATAGGCGATCTGCACTTTGAAAACATACCATGTCTGCTCTCAGCTCCGGCACAGACCAAGCAGTTGCACAATAAAGGGAAAACGAGCAAGAAGCAGCGCAGCACTGCGTTTACGTAGGTCTGCTGAATGCATCACATGTACCATGCTAATACTGCTAAAGCGTCGAGGCGATATCGCTGGACCCGGTGACCACCCCATCGGAGCGCATGCACTGGATTGGTATAAACCAGGTGCGAGCAAATCGATTTATAGAAGAGCTGCTGGCTGGCGGGCATTTGAACCAAATGATGGACGGAATCGTGGCGGTCGACTCTGCACCGCTCAGCGTTCAGCGAGAGCGCAAAGTGGGCAGCAGTAAGCTTGATTTTGTCGTCAATGATCGAATCTTTCTCGAGGTCAAGGCAAGCGAAAATACGAACGTTGTCGTAGTGCCGCCGTATGCTTACTCGGTGCGTTTGTAGACGCCGCTGATATCATTGCCATGCAAAAATCACCCAAACTACCGCCCCAACCAAGCACGCCTGGCGTCTTTTGAGCGCCTAGTCAAGGTAAAAGCAATAATCTGACAGTGCACGGCAAGATGCGTATGCTAACGTGTTGGATAGCATTTTGGCACGCTCTCGCAAGTGGCTAGTGAACGAGAAGGTGCTGTTGCACGTCTACTGCTTTGTTTCATGTACGACGCGCCTCTTTTCCGCCGGCCACCGGCCACGGCAGCAAATACGGCGATAACCAGCGCGGCAGACTTGGCTCTCAAATCCGGACTGGTAGGCAATACGCTGTCAGATGTGCTTTTCCTAAATGCTGACATTTCCGCACCGGCCATAGCAATTGTGGCAGGTTGGTGTAAACGACTGCTTGCGCTCGCGATCCAAGTTTTGGTCGTCGCTTACAACCATCCAGGCTTGCTTGCGCATAAATTCCGAGGGAGTCTCGCTGATGCGATTTATGCAGCTACCAAACGAGTATTAGTGTGTCATGTCAGGCTGGAGCGAGAAAGTGCGCAAACCGACGCAAGAAATAGCGCGAACTGGGAGTGCGGATTACGCATAAATAGGCTGCTGGCGTTGAATAGAATACTGTTGGTTTATAGTGTGATTAGCACCATGGAACTAGACGTTGGGAAATCTGTCGCTACTAGTAAGAGGAGGGTTGCAGTTCTAGCGACAACGGCACAGCGAAATAGGTATAGAGAGAGGGAGAGAGGGAGAGAGGGAGAGAAGGAAACACAGTAAGGGCAGCTTCAGTGCAGTGTGGGGATGTAGGGAAAAAGGTCCACTTATGGCTTGCGGCCAATGTAGATGCGAAAGTCTGAATACGCTTGGTAGTGGTTGGACTCGTCTTCCAGATCCTGGACCAACTTTTCTACATCCTCGACAGACATGCCAAACTTCTTGGCGTACAGCGGGGCCAGCGCCGTGTGGAGCATGCGAGCATCCTTGACGAAAATTTCACCCGCTGTGCCGCCCCACTTGCCAAACGGCAGCTTGAAGCGTTTGACTTGAACATCCACAAGGCCCGCCTGGCGCATAAGATCGTCCAGAATCTCGGTGGTTTCCGGACTCAGGCCTTGCGCGCGCAGACTATCACCCAGAATATCGGAAAACCTCTCCGTCACGGCGCCGCCTTCGTACACTCTGCAGTTGAATTCCACCATCTCCACCCAGCCGCCAGAAGCGCAGAGGCGAGTGCACTCCTTGACAAAAGGCACCCACTTTTCCTTGGGAATAGCGGCAACCAGCAGGCTGTGGCGTACATAGTCGAAATAGCCGTCGGGGTCCGAGAGGCCTGCAGTGCGCGCAAAAGGCATTGGTAACATTAGCAGATGCGTATGGGCTGCACGCAAAGACACATGTGCCTACCTTCCAATACATTGGCCAATTTAAACGTGCAGTTCCTGGGTAGAACGGCAGTCGGCTGCAGCGGTGCAATGTCTATACCGGTGAACTCGCACTCGGGAAAGTCGGTTGCCATTTCCTTTGTAGGTAAACGTTGTGACGTAGAGAGAAAGATGATAAGCAGGCAATCACAGCGTTGAACGTACTGCGCTCAGCCCGCTTACGTACCATCATCCAAATACCGGTGCCAGTAGCAATGTCTATGGCGCGCTTTGGGCTGTCGATTGGCGCGTGGTAGCGCTTCTGGGTCACCTGCTGGATCATGTAATGCTGCAGCTCAAGTCTGCAGAAATAGACGCCCCACCGACCCGCCGTCAGGCTCTAGACGCTCGCTCACGCGCACAGCGGTGTGCACGCACCGATCGATTTCGCCCAGGTCATTTGGCAGCGGGTAGGGGCAGTTGGGTTCGTTGTGGTAGCGGCGGCCATCTGCATAGGCAAATTTGTCTACCGTCTTGCTGCTGCCCCGGCTGCCGCTGCTACCGTCTTTGGTAAACGTGTCCATTGTCTTTCCAGCTAGAATGCGCGATAAACGTATGCCCATAAACGCAGTTCGGCGCAGAGCGTAGGTAGGTATACGGTGGTAAGCGGATAGAACGGCGGGCGATGGGGTGGAGGGCAGCGCAGCACACTTGCATCGACGGCATTAATAGTGGCACTGACCACTGCGGGCATGTGCATATATAGGATCCCCGCACACACAGACATCTAGGCCCAATTGCCAGATTAAGCACGGGAACAAAGAAGCGCGCATTATCGGTGGGTGGCTTGCGCAACGTTGATAGGCAGGCCTCGACCCCAGAAACGCAATAGGCCGCCGTAGAAATCCGCACAGAAAGCCGCCATCTACATTATTGACGTGGCTACTGCATCGCCGTAGTGTGTTATACCACTGCGGCCATGCATCATGGCGGTTGCACAGTATTGGCGCAATGTCCAATTAGACTGGTGCAAGCTTTACTGCCTTGCGCTTGCACCGTGTCTGGACCGCGGCTATAAACGATACCACCTATCGCAGACAGCGTTGTGGCGGTGCATACGACTGCGATGCGCTGTCCGGCCAGGTATACTTGCACACGCAGCATTTGCCAATTTGATGAATGGAGCTCTACCACACGGTAACACTGCTACCTCCTAGCAACATCCATATACGCGAATACCACGCAACGGTCCAATACATTGTGCCCAAATAGTCTAGGCCAACCAAGAGAGTATGATACAGCTATTCTACGCAGTTCACCAGGATGAAAGCGCGATACGGTGGGTAGTTGAGCTGGCAAGCGGATATCCCCGCGCTATCCAGTAGCATGCTGCAGCTGGTCGCCTACCCTCACTGCCGCAGGTGGCAATGCAGCTGCCGTGGTCACAAGGCCACCCGCATACCGCATGGCTTTCATAGGCACCATATATGCGCGTACAGCCCCAGCTGTATGTTCCCCAGTGGTTGTCAGACGTAGTGTCGCATGGTACTTGTGTCATGCATGAAGAGGACCATGCCGCGTACTTTGGTGGCAAACCAACTGACATGTTCCATCCATTCGAGCTTAACGGTCATCCGTGGTTGCGTAAGCAAAACCAGACTGTGCTGCTCGACAAACTCGCGTCCGCTTAGTTCACTGCTGAGTCTGATGTTTTGCCGTAGGACTCGCAGTCGGGATGGGCTGTCCGGCACATGAGCAAGTCTAATGTGCTCCTTGTGTCAGTTCGAACTGGGGCCAGTCGAATCCGCCGATTGTTGTTCTTATTTCTCTCCACAAACACCATGGCCGACTTTGACGAATTCGAGTCGCTGACCGAGGTAACGCGCCAGTGGTGAGCGTCACGGACTGTAAAGCAAAGACGCTGATGCTTGTTGGTGCGTAGTCGTGCTTTTTGGTGTTACCGTCGGCGCCCGAAGCAGCGCCCAGGCGCGGTCGAGGCCGGGGTCGCGGCCGGGGTCGTGGGCGTGGACGTGGGCGTGGGCGTGGTGCACGCGCAGCATCCTCAAAAACGCAGCCGCAAACGCTGCAAGGTGATCATGTACTGAGCGTTTTTGCGATGCGCTAGTGTTTATGCTAAGTGGCGCTACCTACAGGTGAATTGCCGGACAGCTATGGCGTGTCGCATTTCGAATATAGCGGGTTCCACCCGTTATTCGAAGGCAATGAGCCGCTAGCGTGCATGCAGCTACGCCACAGCGTGTGCCATGATGTCTGGTCGCGTATGAAAGTGTCCATTGATGTGAGTGACGCGCACGCGCAATATGCAACGTATTGTCTGCGGTCGATTAACGATGCGATCGTGGCGAGACAGAATGCACTGAATCGATCGCAAGAATCTGCATTCCGTGCACTGGTCGGATTTGTCGATCGTGCGTACGCTTTGCCCAGCGATGATACTTCGTAGGTGGCGTGGTGTGCGCATGTAAGAACGGCCCAGGGTGCTTACTGTATCTTGTCGGTCAGCATGATTGCGCCGCCATATCACGAAATACCAACGGCGCTTGTATTTGCCGGTAGGCATGGCATACAGTCCGAACGCCATACATGGGCCGTTCTGACATTAGCATGGCGTTAGGTATTAATATTCCGGATCACGACATGATCTTTCAGCATATGACAAAAGCGCTAGCTGATCCGAGACAGCTGGATGCATCAGTGGCCAGTGGCCGGAACCACATTGCCCTGCTGCGAGCTGCCGCCTGTAGCAACGTGCGCATGGCGATGCGCTCATTGATTGAGCAATTCACCAAACTGGCACTGGAGGCGGACGGAGATGGCGACGAGGATGGCCAAACGCAGCACCGAGTGCGCTCAGTGACCGCAGCAGGCTCGTATGGCGATGATTCTGACGAGGTAAGCTGCTATACGCCTGTGCTGCCAAGTGCTATATTGTTCGCAGCTAATGTTTGGGCACATGCACCATGCGCAGGATGGTGAGATGGCGGAATTCAGCTTGGACATGGGCGAGGTGAGTGCGATTATCGCTGCAATCGCTATACAGCAGCAGCAGTAGTGTATTGACACGCTACCATACCACGCCAGTCTAGAGGTGGGCGCGTGCCTGCATTTGACATGCAGATGCTTGTGGCATGGTACGAACAAGTTGGCCGGCGAGGAACGGATCGTAGCAGTAAAGGTAGGGGCGGATGTACGCCATCCTTTTGTATAGTGACTAAGTGCGCGTGCTTGCAGGCGATGGCGCGCCAAAGTTGGTGGTGGTACTCCAAGATCTGGAGAGTTTTGACTCGAGCGTGCTTGAGGATATGATTACTATTTGCAGGTAGGCATCGTTTCGGATGCAGACAGCGTGGCGCATGCAGAATCGCAATAACCCACACGGACTTGCTACCACTGAATGCTAGCGAGTACCTTACTCAGTTGCCGATCGTGTTTGTTATCGGCGTGGCTACTTCCATGGAGGCTGTATATCAGCTCCTGCCGCGCTCGGCCCTCAGTCTACTACGCGTGGAAAAGTTTCGTTTGCAGCGCGCCGACGAGTGTGTCAACACCATCGTGTACGAGGTAGGTGCTTGGCCGTGCACGACTGCAGTGTTGGATAGCGCATAGCTGCTTACATGCAACACATGTGTAGCTTTTTGTCGCCAACGACCTCGGCATGCATCTGAGCGAGAAGGCGTTTGCGCTACTGCTAGATCGGTTTACGCTGCACAATCTCTCCGTTGGATCGCTTGTCAATGCGTTGCAGGTGCGCTTTCAGTTGCCGCATTAGCGTAGACATGGATGCGAGCGATAGCTTATACGATGTACGCGCGGGCGGATGAACAGTACGCCGTCATGGGCCACTTTTACGCCAATCCGCTTGGCCATCTAGCGGGGCTAAAGGGCCGCGCGCTGCGCCAGGCCCTGGCATATTTGGACACCAACCATGCCGAATGGCTGAGGATGCAGCCTTCTTTCCGCCGACATGTTGAGGCCATCAGGGATACACCCGATGAGATTCGAAAACTGCTGCTGGACGACGACCATCTCTTGTGCACACGGCTTCCCGAATGGCTTTGCGAACAGCAGGCGGGTCATGCACGTGCGACCGTTGCCTTTAGCATCCTAATGATGCTCTGGCAGCATACTCCGCCGCGTGCAGCAGTCCAGCGGCCTGTGCGGATGCTTCATTTGTTTGCATTACGCGAAGATCTTTGCGAGACGGAACTGGTCCAGGATACATGTCGCGCTGCACGGTACGTCTGCATTGGTCGCGTAAAGCCGAGTATGCAGTTGGCGCTAATCTGCGACGACATTTGTATGACAGACATGCCAACTCACGCCAGCTTCGGCGCATACTGAACGAGGCGATTCGCCTTGTGGCGCATGACGAGATTGGCACTGCGCTGCGTGACGCGCTACAGCAGCTGGATCAGCTTGAGGCAGGACTACCCGACACGCTGGCCAGCTCAGACACCGATGGCAGCGACGACGACGACAACGCCAACGCTGACGAAGCAGGCGTAGCACGATTGCGCAAGCCGCTGCTACACAGCACGCTTGAAGCGGCAGGCCGACGAGCCCAGGCCGGTCGCACGCTCAAGCCGCTACAAGTGGCCGCTGGCGTATCCGAGCCCGTGGCCGAATTCACTCGGCTTACGCAGACGGTGGTGGATCAGCTCGAAGCCCTCTTCAGGTGCATGTTCGATGTGCTCGCCTTGCGTATGCACTCGCTCACAACCACCACGCGTTCCGTAGACGTGATCTGCGCCGATACACCACCTTTACACTCTACGAGTGCGCTTACTTTGCCAATGCCGCACTGCTGAAAAAGGTATGTGTGTTTGCGATGCAATTTGATTTTGCACTTGACTTAGCGGACAAACGCGTCACCGGGTGAAACCGACAGGCATTTGCCCCGCAGCTTCAGGCCACCGTCCGCACTGCATTGCGTCTACCTGTGCACTACCTGGGGTGCCAATGCTGCCTACCAAAGCCGCCGCCAAACACCGAAGATGTCGCAGGCGAAGATGCAGCCAGCGGCGGCCTTGATGGCACGGTGGAACGCGAGATGGCCGCGCCGTCCGCCGACGCGTATACGCCTATTTTGCCTACGCAACCCGACACATGCATTCTCTACCAGCTGCATTTGGAGTGTGGACGCTGGATTAACCTGTACGATTGGTTCGTTTCTTTCCGCGCCATCCTCGAGCGCAATGAAGCGTCGGAGCCATCCCCGGGTAGGGCGCGCCCCGACGACAAGATGCGCCAGGCTGAGATCCAGTAAGTGGTATTGCGCCGATCCATCGACCTTCTCACGCTGCTCACGCACTTGCGCCTGCTGCACCTTGCGCAACAGAGCACGCTTTACCCAGGCCGTCGCCGAGATGCAGTTTCTCGGCTTCATCAAGCCGACACAGCGCAAGACAGACCATGCTGAGCGACTCACGTGGAGTGTCGCCTAGTGGCGCTGCTATTGCTACGCCCTGCACCCAATACATCCGTGTACACTCTCTAGCGCCAGGACAGCAGCAGCGCACGTGTAGGGTCGCGATACTTTTCCTTTTTGCCTTTTGCGCAAGCCCAGCGTGGTCCGATGACGCGCCGGCTTCTGCCGCTGGTGTGACCGACGGGGAAAACAGGGCCATCGTCGGGTGAATCGACTCGGTGGGCCCACGTACACACGCCCACGCACATATAGGATCGTGCTGCTGGACATTTTTTCTTTCTTGCTTCCGCCACTGGTCAAAGTTAGCTTCCTCCCGCCTTGCGCACACATACACACCCGTCTGGTGTCGTGCTTCACGTCGCTTGCTACCTGCCTTTTGGTGCCGTGCAAACCTAGGTCCAGTATGTCGACCAACTCGATCAAGATCTTTGCCGGCAGCTCGCATCGCCACCTGGCCGGCCTGGTTGCGACGTAGGTACCATTGCAGGCGGCTGGCAAACCACGAGCACACGGCTGGTGTCGCTCGGCAGGCGTCAGACGCTGTCTCTGGCGCACGCTGGCCACGCGCGCTGCTCCAGGCGAGATCAGCAACGACCGCTAACGCTCCGCGCGCGCACTCTGTTGTCCCTCACGGCATTCGCGTATGCGATGCTGGCTGGAATGCACGCTGGCCATGCGGTCAGGCGCTTGGGCATTGAGCTGTCCAAGGTTGGCGTGTACAAGTACAGCAACCAGGAGACTGCCGTGACCATTGGCGAGTCTGTACGCGATGAAGATGTTTACATTATCCAGTCTGGCTCTGGCGAGATCAACGATAATCTCATGGAACTGCTTATCATGATCAACGCGTGCAAGACAGCGTCAGCACGCCGTATCACCGCGGTGATTCCGTGCTTCCCGTATGCGCGCCAGGACAAGAAGGACAAGAGCCGCGCGCCCATCAGCGCCAAGCTGGTTGCCAACATGCTTACGGTTGCGGGCGCGGATCATGTCATCACCATGGATCTGCACGCCAGCCAGATTCAGGGCTTCTTCAACGTGCCGGTGGACAACCTGTACGCGGAACCGTGCACGCTCAAGTACATCAAAGAGTGCATCCCCGACTACCGGTCAGCGGTCATCGTGTCGCCTGATGCGGGTGGTGCCAAGCGCGCCACCTCCATTGCCGATCGCCTGGACCTGGACTTTGCGCTGATCCACAAGGAGCGCAAGAAGGCCAACGAGGTGTCTCGTATGGTGCTGGTCGGCGATGTGCGCGGCAAGGTGGCCATTCTGGTGGACGACATGGCCGACACCTGCGGCACGCTGGGTCTGGCCGCCAAAACGCTGGTGGACAACGGCGCGACCCGCGTCTACGCCATTGTCACGCACGGCATCCTGTCGGGCAAGGCCGTATCGGTCATCAACAACTCGGTGCTGGAGAAGATTGTTGTCACCAACACAGTGCCGCACGAGTCCAAGAAGGTCGAGTGTCCCAAGCTGGATACCATCGACATTTCCGCCACGCTGGCTGAGGCCATTCGGCGGACGCACAACGGCGAGTCGGTATCCTACCTGTTCTCGCACGTGCCGGAATAGTCGTCCAGCTGGCTAACGCCACGGGTGCCTGCCCTATGGACTGCACGCGCCATTCGTTATCTCTTCTCCCCCCGTGTTTACTTGACTAAAAGAAACGGACGCCCAGCAGGCGTCAGCGCATCTTTTCTTTATTCGCAAACGGACTGCAAACAGCAGATCAGATGGCTTAACCGATAGACTAATTGCGGTAGAATGCTTGGATGTGCCCGCTGATGCACCACGGCTCCGCCAACGTCACCACGTGCACCGGGCCGAGCGATGATGGGGGAGGCGAACTGTTGGGTAAGCTGGCCGGCTTGGGCGCATCGCGTGGCGTGGCATCTGTTTTGGCCGCGATGGCCGCGTAGGAGAGCGTTGGCATGCTTGTGCTAGCGGGTTTGCCCTGCTGCTGCTTATTTTGCTTCTTGCGGCTACCGTCCTTTTTCCTGCCTGCGCTAGGCTCCTGATCATCTGCCGTGCCGCCCGTCTCTTCATTCTGCGATGCTTGCTCATCATTCTCTGAGGCCGTGTCGACTGCTGCCGATGCTGACGACTGAGCAGTGGCCGGCACACAAGCGGTCTCCTTTACACTGGTAACAGTGGTGTCAGCGGCGGTCTCGGTCGGCGAAAAAACCTGCGTCAGTAGGGCATTGGCCAAGGACGGTTTGATCGTTTCGCTAGCGGTGCCGACGGTGATGTGCGGGTGCTGGTTGATGGTGTGCACCCAGTCTGGCTGTAGCGAGGACACGCGCAGCGCCATCAGCTGCTCATTCCACAGGATATGCGTGACTTTTGCTTCCACTGGGTCATTGCGGTGTGTTGCATCATTTTCCAGACCACGGTAAAGCTGCCAAAGTTGCTCACCACGCGGATGCCGCTTCCTCTCTGCAATGTGCATCAGCGTAATGTGCAGATCTTCCGGAATCCTGTTCAACGCCAGCAGACGATGCAGAAGCGTGCCATCCTCGTTGGGATGCTGGCTAAAGTAAGCCTGCAGCTGATTCACGACCTCTTTTGCAGGTAGATTCACGCCAAAGTAGACGGGCACGCGCGGTTTTCCGCCGCTTGTCCTTGCTTGCGGCTGCGCTGCATTATGCGATGGCTGGCCAGCGGGAGGAGTGCTGGTCGACGCTTTATGTCCAAGAGCCGCTTCAGCAGCCTGGTGTATCTGCACATCGTCCGGAAGCGGCACTCCCAGCAACGGACAAACCGTCTGCAACACTAGACGCAGATTCGTGTCGACAGGGTCGCGTGGGTCTAGCTCTAGCACTACGCTCAACTCCTTGTCTCCTGGCCTGCTGAGATTGGGTGCCTCAAAGTCACGCTGGAACGACATCAGCACTCGCTCAAAGTCTGGTACCCTGTCTGGCGTGAGCGTCTGATGGTTCTCGCCACGAGCTTGCACACGTCCGCTGCACAGACGGAATTGCTCCTTCACATCATCTAGACGAAAATGGAGTCCTAGCAAGTAGGCGTCGGGGTATTCGGCACGAACCGTTTCCGCAATACTCTGGCGGTGATCTCGCTGATGATTGTTGCTACAGGGCAAACAGTCGTGACGTTAGCAAACCAATGCAAGTATAGTATAGCATTCCCCAGACACTCACCGGTCAGCAATCACTGCAGGCCCGCGCCGTAGTGCATCCAATAGCGCATTGTTGAATGCCTGTCGTTTGCGTTTGACCGTGATATTGTCATTTTGTACGTGCGCAATGTTCAATAAGGCCGTGAGTGCACATGCTAGCGTGGTTTTTCCTTTGAACGGCCCTTGTCAGCATAAAAGTACGCGGTATGCGTCCGGCTCTACCGTACATACCTGAACCGATAACAGCAATAGGTATGATGACGAGGTGTTTTACGGGCGTCACTTCAGCAGCAGCGATCGGATTCTGTGCCTTTGTCTCTGTCCCGTCTGCGTTTGCGCTAGCCGATGTCGATCTGCCGACGCCCATCTCGCTCTTGAGTTGTTTTCGCAAGGTTGACCGCTCCGCACGCTCTAGCTTCCTCGCACCCAGCTCGGGTCGGCCCTGAGAGGCCCACCACTGCAGAAACCCGTTGCGCATGGCAATAATGCCTTGATTCCGCTGATACTCGGGAATCAGCTCCGGGTGACGCTTTAGTTCCGCACGGCACCATTTGAGATACGGCACAGTCCATTCGTAGCGCGCAAACGGTTCCTTGCCGCAGATGAGAATTCGCGTGAGCTCACGCCATTCGCGGTACATCAGATACGGCTCATCGTATTTGATCTTGAAAAAGAAGCACTCGCCGCTGGTGCGATGACAGCGCACTACAAATCCCTCGATTGGGCGTCCCTCGTAGATGGAGCGCTGGTTGCGCACCGTGTCACAGTAGCTGCGCGCTTCCTCGGCCGTGTCGAAAGTGCGATACTTTGTTGTGTGGAAGCCAAAGGCCGCGGCCATCTGCTGCACATGTTCACTTGACCAGGTGTCCAGATGTGCGGTATTACGATTGACGCCATGCAGGTAGAGACCGCGCGTTTCGGGCGGATACTCCAGAATATGCTCCTCAAATCCATCATCACAAAGCTAAGTACATACGCGTCGATGAGCGCACATTCGGTGCGGTCGCAACAGCAATGCGTCGGTGCGCCTGCAGACTTGCCTCGAAAACCGCCGTGAGCTTCCCCTCGTAAAGGATCCGCGCCAGGTCTGACTCGGTTCGGCCAGCTTCTTGCAGGTGGTGAAGCAACCATGTGCGGCCGACAATCGCGTGTGGCGAGGTGTCGCTACCCAGTGAGTGCTTGCTAGCTACAACAACGCGGCTGGGCGACAGCGCAGCAGCAAACAGGATACAGCCGTTTTCCTTGAGCGTCACTTCATACGGTCCCTTGGTATTTTCCTCGATAGCAGGCCACTGTTCAGTGCGGTCGTCAGTTATGCGGCACTACACACAGCCGCCACTGCGCTGTCCACACCTACCTTGGTGGCCGATACCTCGCCAATGGAAAAGAACTTGTCGTAGCCGCGGATAACAATTTCGTACGCAGATCGCTCCTGCCGTTTGCCGTGCTCGACGCTCCGCTTGGCCGGCAACTTGCTTTCCTCTGCGCTACCTGTGCCAACATCATCTCGACCTTCATTTTCGCTTATCTCCTCGTGAACCTCAGGATCGGTGGCAGAAAGGAATCCCGTGTTGGTGGTCTGGCGTGCAAATAGCCCGCGGGCCTTGGATGGAAGAGGCGACGACTCTTTTCTGTAGGCGTCTTCCTCACAGCGAACGCTCCACAGTCGACTTTTAACTTCGGGGCTGTTCTGTTCGGTGACAGTAACGAGGCGGCGGCTTCGTCTTTGCCCCTGCCTACGAGCCGGCGTCTTGTCGCGGTGTAGTTGGAACAGCGTGTGCACAAGTCTATGCCCAGCTAACCGCTCTTCGTCCGTCAACGGGTGCAAGTCCTGGTCTAGCGCTGCGCGCAATGCCTCATACGCTGCCGCTGATTCCTTGGTGTCTACACGCACGGCATTCAAGTCGCTACGCGTGCTGCCAAGTGGCACGCGTTCTGCACCGTCCATGCTGCACTAGATACTGGCCAAAGACTGGGCTGCGGTAGCAATGGCAGTTGGCGAGGTGGGGATGGCGCGGTGACAACGACGTGCGGTGGTAGGAAGAAATGCTGGATGGTGAACAACGCCCTGCTGATGATGCTGTCCAATGTTATTCACTTGGTCAATAGTGTAAGACACCCACTGTAGTAACACAAGCATGACTGCAGCCTGCACGGCCTGACGAAACACAATGTGCGACTTTTTCTAAGCCGAGTAGTCAGTCTGACGCAGATATTCGCCTTTATTTAGCAATCTGCGCTCAGTCACACTTTCTGCAGCCAAATCGTTATACTGCGCCACTGCACACCTCCTGCATCCAGCAGATTTGTAGGTGCCTAGCAGCTCCAGATCTTTACCTCCTGGTTACTATTGCGCGGCAGTGTTTCCCAGCTGCAACACTGCTGGGACAGCAGCATTCGGTATGGCACCATGTCCCATCCCAGCAGTTGGTTGCTGAACCATCGTATTAAAAGCTGTCTGCGGAGCTGCCGTATTGACAATTGCCTGTGGTGCCACTGTGGTAGCAATTACCTGTGGGGTTGCCATGCTACCAGTAGCTGTCTGCGGAGCCGCTACGTTGGCAGCTATTTGTGGGACTGCTGTACTGATAACTGCCTGCGGAGCCGCTACGTTGGCGACTGCTTGTGGAGCCATCATATTGGCAACTATTTGCGGAGCTGCCGTATTAGCAACTTTCTGCGGGACTGCTGTACTGATAACTGCCTGCGGGGTCGCTGTACTGGCAACTGTCTGCGGAACCATTGTGTTGGCAACTACCTGTGGGGCTGTCGTACTGACAACTACATGAGGAGCCATCACATCAGCGACTGCTTGCGGAGCTGCAGCAGTAGTAATTGTCTTCTGAGCCACTGCGTTGGCAACTATTTGCTGGTTTGCCGTGCTGATGACTGCTTGTGGAGCTGCCGTATTAGTGATTGTCTGCAAAGCTACTGTATTGGTGGCTGCCTGCTGAACTATGGGTATGGTGTCGTCTTTAACTGGCATTGTTTGCTGGGCTGCTGCCCCTAGATTTAGCTGCGAGGCCGCTGCCGCCGCCGCTTGCTGGTCCATATCTAGTGCAGCGGCATCCTGTGCAATGCCCTCATTAAAAGTAGCTGGATTGCGGGCGGCACCGGTCAGCATGCTTGCACCCAGCAGGCCAGTGGCACCAGTAAGGAGAACCTCGCTCACGTTGCCAATCACCTTCTTGCCCGTGTCGCTTTTTGCTGCTGTTGTCAAAGTGTTGGCGACTTTTGCACCTATAGACTTTAAACTAGATGATGCGCTGGCGACTTTTGCGCCTATAGACTTTAGGCTGGATGGTGCGCTGGCAAGCTTTGCGCCTATAGATTTTAGACTGGATGATGCACTGGCCAGCTTGCCAATACTAGAAATAACCGCTTTAGAGTTGCCGATAGATTTGAAAATGTTGCTGGGCGCAGATAGTTTCTGTCATGATGCGGAAAAGATTAGCTAGTCATGTAGATATAAATGATGCGCAGGTGAATATTAGTTTGATGCTTACGCTGAAGAATGACCCTATACCCGGCTGTGGCGTTGGAGCAGCACCAACTGTGACTGCAAAAAGCACCGCAATTACGAAAAACAGCGTGAATTTCATGGCAACGCCGAGTTGGCTTAATTGTGGCGATGCTGGTTTGATATAGTAGCGAAAGAGGTTCAATAGGTGGACTGGACGGTGTTACGCCTGTTCGGAGTCGTAACGGAGGAGAAGAGTCCGGGGCGTACTCTTGTAGAGAACGGTGGAGAGTTAGGAGTGGTTTGGTAGAGCGAAATACCCGTCGGGATACGGTAGCGTGTTGAACGTCTGTCGAGACGTGTGGGTCGATGGAGGCTGAGTATCTGTCGAGATACGAGGGCGCGGTAGACGTCTGTCGAGA
>KZ992616.1:0-26248 GCA_003614735.1 Thamnocephalis sphaerospora | reverse complement strand
TCGGCTTTACGCTATCACATTTGACCTTGCGGCGACGGCACGCATCACACGCCAGCTCTCGCCGCTTCTTCCGGCCTCCCTCGGCCGGCTGGCCCCTCTTGCCCGCGTCGGGTTCTCCATCCGTACAAATGTCCGGCGACTGCGCCCGGACCATCCCATGCTCGCTGGTACCAACACTATCGCTGCCATCGCTATCGTTTCCGTCCAATGCAGCACCTCTACCACCGTGGCTCCCAGGCTTGCCACTATGCCCGCCTTCCACGGCGCGGCGCTTGCGCGGACCGTCTTGCGGCGTTCCCGGTGCGTTCATGGTAGTAGTGTCTCCCAGCGGTTGGTGGGTGGTGTGCGCCCGCCCCCAGTTGAGGCTGTGTCTGCTCTGCAAGCAAAAGTTCAGCGCGAGAGCAGGGAGGATAATTCTACAGCCAACGTCGGTACACAAACGGCAATTCTAGGGGCTTAAGGGTGGCTGACGCAATGCAAAGAGCCAACGGTCAGACAAGGGTAATCTACGCTAATGTAACAGCAGCCAAGTCGTAGTAGCGTTAAGGGGACATGTGCGGTGAAAGCGCGCTGTGGGAGAGAGATGTGAGCGGGTGAGGAACATGCGTAGCTTGCGTGACTTGAAGTGTGCGGCATGCAATATGGGCAGCGGCGGCACGCACGCTACAGACTGCTTATCCACGGCCTACAAACGGCCAATATCGCCACATTAGCCAGAAGACTAGTGTGCTCTTTGCCGCGCCCATTGCCACGGCCTGGCATGCTACGGTATCAGTCGGGCAGACGACCACGATGCAGATATACGAGTGTTGGCGAGCATGTGTACTTCGGACCGAACGCGATCGCTCATTGGCAGGAGAAATGCGAACCGATGTAAGACTAGGCACAAAAGTAGAGATCAAATTTATCCTCAACGTGGATACCATGGAATGTTCGTTAATCGGTTTACACGATCGTTTCTGGAAGATCGTGCCAAGTAAGGTCAGGCAGTCAGCGAGCACAGCGCTAAAGGATGCCTAGTTGCATTGCGACGCACATGGCTGCTTAATGCGCAAAGGAAAGTGTTGCTGCTATTCCACACAGAAGGCGCGGTGGCAAGGGCGCGCACAGTGCACGCGCACAACGAGACGCAAAACGTAATAATAAACAGTGACGGCAACGGCAATCAAGACAACAGCGGTGCACTCAGCCATATCGCCATTAAATGGCGCCAAACAGGGCGCATTCAACTGTCGCTGGCTGCTCGGGCGACATGTGGTAGAAAAGTGGGTGGGTAGGCGGGTAAAGCGAATGGATGAGGGGAGCGAGCGAACGGATGAATGAACAAACGAACAAAACAGATATAGAACCAATATGCCCGTCTGTAGGCGCGCACAAGGCTGCTACTGTGGTCGCCGCAACAACGACGGCATAGCATCGGCGGCTTTTCCGTGCGCAGACAATGCCGATCCGTGGATGATATTGGCAAAATGAGGTCCTGTTTGCGAGGAGTGCAGATCATTCAGGGAGATTTGCGAATCCTGTGTGGAGAATGCATCGTCGTCCTCAAAGAGCGGCGTGTTGGTGAGCGACCTGCTTTCTGGCGACTCGGAGCCGTTGCTACCGTTGGCGTCGTTCAAGTCCATGGCCGTGTTGAACGGCTGCAGCAGATCAATCTTTCTGGCATTTTCCTGGCCTTCCAACAGCATGTTGAGCTCGCGCTGCACCGCGCGCTCCCACAGCGGAATCAGCTCTGCCATCGACGTCTTGACTGGCAGGCGCACATTTTTCCAAGTATCTACGCTATGGCTGCCTTGCGCTGCAATGTCACCGCTAGCGCTACTGCTGCTACTACTGCCTGCAGCTTTAGCTGCGTGCTTTTCGTTGGCCAGACGCAGCATTTCCATCAGCATGCCGCGGTGAAGTCCGGCTACCGCCCAGTACGGCTCGACCTGCACGAGTGCATTCAGGCCAGTGGTGACCTTTTGTAGCGCTGCCGAGGCTGCAACCGGGCCAAGGTCGCCCGAGATAGCCGTATGCAGCTGCATGATGGACGCAGCACCGATGCAAAACACCATCGGTGGATTGGAAAATAGATAATGCTCCGGGCGTAGCCGGGCCATCATAGCCATGATGCTGTCGGCCGAAGACTGGGCGCGACGCAGGCAGGCAGTCGTGAACGGCGTGCTGGCATGATAGCACGCCTCGCCAGACTCGCTGGCTAGCACCGAACGGCACAGGTAGATGTGGCAGCAGTGATACAGCATGCGAAGAAGGGTGTTTTGCATTTCTTCGCGTGCTACGAGGCGGTCCAACGTGCCGGCGCGCCGCACATTCGTCGGCGGCCAGGTCGGATCGTCGGTGACAAAGCTTGACTTGTCCAGAAGCGAGTTTATCCGTGCACCAAGCTCGTCTACCTGCTGCTCCAGACGCGAAAACTCCTCGTCCGGCGGACCGGTAAGCTGTCCTCCAGCATTGTTGTTGCGCGGTCGATTGACATACCGGGCAATTCGGCCTAGGACGATGATGGTGGAAATGATGTGCTGCAAAGGAACAAAGTTGGGTCGCTGGCTCCACGCTTGCAATAGACCAACATCGCCTACATCATCCAATGGCTTGTCGCACTCGCTTGTCGCAATGCCATCACCATACCACACCGCATCGTCCGCAGGGAGCTCCACGTTGCAGTCCTGCTCGTCAATGGACATGGGACGGCCGCTTGCCAGACCAGCGAGGCGATCGACGCAAAACAACGACCACCAAATGCGTCTTTTTGTCTCCTTGTCCACCCAACTGTCGTGTTTGGACATGCCGCGTGGAGCAGAGTAGCTTTCGTCATCCAGAACATGCAAATTGATGGCTTGGGCCATGCTGTAGTCGACAGCGGACAAAAACGCCAGGGTTAGATTGCTATCACACACACACACACACACACACACACACGCATATACACTATGATTTGTCTTACCGGAGAGAAGCACCACTTGCAATCCAGCTCTTGGCCAGATCACCACATGCTTGCAGATACATGCCAACCAAATGCAGGGTGATGACAGAGTTGACGTCTGGTATCGTAACCATGTTCTTGAGCATCGTCTTGGCGCGATAAATGTACACCATACCGCCGCGTAGCGTCGGATCATTGCGCACTTCTGGCAGCGGCGAGAAGCGTACACCTAGTGCCATAATGCTGTACAGGAGTGGCGGTGGCGCAGTGCCATCGCGTATCTGGCGCAGGAACGTGTTGCGATGCACAATACCACCAAAAGACTGCGTATAGGTGAAGAAGTTGTCCACCAAATGATCGCGCAGTTCCGGACTGGTTGGATCGGGATTAAGCATTTTCAGCATGCTGCCAGATAGTCCGGGTGCAGCATTCGCATTGACAGCCATACACGGTGACGTTGCAGCGCCGTGCGAGTCTAAAACAGCATTGGTCGCAGCACCGATATAATCTACGTTGAAGCCTGCCATGTGCAGAGACGCCGCACCGGATACCACGTCTGTCGCACCGCTGCTGCTACTGCTTGACGGAATAGCAGGTGCGCTGACTGACTTTTCGGCCATAGGCAGTGGTTCTGTCGTCGGCGTCATGTCCGTCAACTGCCCTAGTGGCATATTGGTTGGCGCGCCAATGATGGGCGTCGTGCCGACCCAGTTGCCCATTTGGAGCAGCCAGTCCAGGTTGTTGGAGATGGTCGGCGAGTTGACGTTGTCCATTGTACTACTGCGTGACCGCTGTCGTGAGGGCGGATTCTGATTGATCGGTGGTGGGCTGCGATCATCACTGCTAGAGGAGAGTGGCATCAGCATCTTCTCCATCATGTTGAGCCGGCGCTCCAGCTTCTCAATGTAGCCGGGCTTAGGACCACGCTTCTTCACGGTCTCCTGGTAGTGGCACGCTACCCCGTGGCGCAGGCAGCTGGTGCAGCTCGGCCGGTTGCCGTCGCAGCGTACCTTGCGTCGGCGACAATCGTCACAGGCTTGTGTGCGCCGAGAGCGCTTCTTTACCCTTCCACTGGCCTCTGCGCTTGCTGTAGTGCCGGTCGAGCGGGTAGGCGCAGCATCGGAACTGGCCGAACCGAGCGGCGACGATAGGCTCATGGACATGGGCAGCGCAGACACTGAACTGGCTGGATTGACACCAGCCAGTATGGAGGCTGGCTCGCCAATACTTACGGCTGACGCATACAGCATGGCGGGATTGTATGCTTGCGCCTGCGGCGCGGCAAATGGCAGATGCATACCGACCGACGCATGACTGTTGTCGTCGTCCTGGCTTTTACGCTTGGTCTGCCCCGCGGCCGGCAGCCACATGTTGATTGGCGTCTGCCCGGGTAGACCGCTCATTGGAAGGATCAGAACTGCCGCTGCGAATCGAGCGTGGGCAACAGAACAAGTGCGCAGCAAGATTACGTGCTAAGAATCAGCGCTACAGCCAGCTAGCCGAGATGGCAGTGGCGGGCGAGGACTGTCGCGTCTACGGTGGTAAAAGCTGGACCGTAGATGGTTGGCGCACATGCAATCGCCTAGAATGAGTGCGTGTTTGCAGCGAGGCCGGCTAACAAGGCACGGGATGCAAAGGTAGACGGGTGCGGGGTAGGTCTGCTAATAAGCACGAGCGCACAAGAGCAGGCAAGCGTAGCCGCGTCGAAGAGTTACGGAGACGACGGCGACGGGGTATGCGAGTATCAAATAAGAGCGCAAGTAGAAAACGACCGCGTGTGGGAGAGAACAAGGGTGGGGATGAAAGTCGCGCAGTGGTCTGCACAAGGCGGTGAAATGTTGTACCGGCGGATCACTCGTTGAGTGGCCGAAGGCCAAAGCGAGAAAGCAAAGAGGCAGGCGTCGGCACACAAGGGCCAGAAAGGAGATGGAGGGCAGCGTCAGCGATGATGAAGGCGCTCAGCACTGCGGTGGAAGCGATGGAAACGCCCTAAACGCCAGACAGGGGCTCGGCGGTCGCTGACTAATGTAGTGTACACACGCGCACGATCCACGTTTGTGGCAATCGAGGTGCATGTGAGTACCGCAGCACAACCGATGGGCGTGTTCCAGTGAAAATGATACTGCGTCACGCAATCGGAGACAGAGAGGCACCGATCGGCAGGCAGCTGCTACAGAGCAGATCGCAGGCAAAAGGGCGATGGCAGCAGAGCGTGAGCGAAGACAACGATGCAGTGATAAGCTATGAGATAGTGAATAGGCAACGTGCGCTGGCTGAGGCACCTGGGAGCTGACACATTATATAACCACCTATGTGTTACCGGAATACCGACCAGGGCGAAGGTTGCTGCCGAGTTGCCGTACGCCAATGTGGCCGCGCCGGCACGCGTGGATCTGCGACCGCCGGCGAGTGTCCGATGACGCGCTGTTCGGCACAAGAATAGCAGCCGGATCGGGTTAGCTGAAGGGCAGACCCAGCATCGGACACCGGTAAGGCTTTCGCCGAAGGCCGACCGCTTGCTGTAACACCGATATTGCCGCTAACGGCAAGCTCCTGTGCCTGGTCTTGGCGCGCACGCACACACGCACGCACACATGTATGTACGCGTGCTCAGGGTCGGCCAGCCAGGCTAGACTTCCCAAGCTACGACGTGGGATGAATCACCGTGAGCCGAGGGAGACAGCGTTCCGTCAGCTGCCGATACGACACCAGGACTGGCTGGCCAAGGCGGTTGAATGGAACACCCGCAGTTGGCATTTGTGGCCACCGTGTTGGGTGTCGCTTAGTACAGCAATCCAGTGCGACCTCGCGGGCCATAATGCGCGCATTGGCGGGTTGAGTCATAATGGTACATTTTGCTAGGCGAGCATGTGGCCAAGGTGCCATCTATTATTAATACGCAGCGACAGCTGCATGTACATATAGAAGTGCATAGAACAAACAGTGGTGATACACCGAGAGGAATGTGTGCAACATGGGCTACGAGAGCAACCGCGCGGCAGCAATAGAACAGTGAAAAGAAGGAGAAGAGTAAACATGACAAGACTCAAGCGGGGCCAGCTGGACTAGAAGGTTCGGGCGTGTCGGCTAGTAGGCCTGGATCCCAGAGGGTGCCAGGGTAGCTGGCGGACTGGAGCGCGTGCGTGGCTAGCAGGCGTGCGCCGCCGGGGGAAACGGACACATGCTGTAGCGCCAGCGTACCATGCATCCACAGGCGTACCACCAGTCGAACACGATACAGCTCGGCAAGCGCCCAGTAGTGACTCAGCTTGCCAAGCATGTCGGCCAGCTGGGCCAAATGGCCGACGGCCAGCGCCGGATCCAGCAGTGGCCATGCGGTCGGATCCTCAATCAGATCCAGAAAGGCTTCGCCGGCAATGCCCAGACAGTAGCTGTAGAATGAGGTCATTAGGGAGACGGCGCTGGCCGGTACATGCTGTGCCGCCTGCACAATCTCCAGTGCTGCGCCAAGTCGCGTGCTAAGCGAGCTTGTCTTTGGACACGTCATGCCAAGAGGTGCTGTGTGAGCCGCATGACCCCAGTCGGCAGCGACGTCCATGAAGTGACTTAGGTTCAAATGCATGTCGGACATTCCCGCCGGCGGTGTTGGCGGGGCTAGGCCAGCGTTTGGCCGCAGCAGCAGCAGCAGCGCGGTACGATGCAAAGCATGCGCAAAGACGTTGTACATGGCTGTGTGGAGATCCAGCAGCGACTGTGGTTGGGCCGCCGAAACTATGACGTCAGGCGTGACTGACCATGGCAGGGTGGGCGGAGGCCGGTGATCCACCATGGGCGCGCCAGCGGACGACACCGGGACGGCGTGGGCGGCCACGGTGCGCTCCAATTCGGCGTACATGTCCTCGAACGACGGCAGAAGGGTGGCAGCGCGTCGCCACTCTGTCTCTAGCTGAATTTGTCCAAGCACTGCGTCGCTACTTACACCACTGGTAGGCGAGTGCTGAGAAGACGGTGCGCAGGCACGTCGATGGAGCACGACGCGACCTACATGCGCTACTAGACGAACCAGATGGGCGTATTTGAAGCGAGGCGGTGGCTGCACGGTGCGCGCACGGCGGTCGCTGTGGTCGCGGGCAGCGGCGGCGGTAGCGGCATTGTCGTCACTGGTGCTACCGCTGGTGCTGCTTGCTTCGCCGCCGGTAACGTCGCTCGGCTCTTCAGTGGGCAACAAAGCCGAGCACTCGTGCTCTTGCATGGCCATAGGCATACCGGTGGGGATGCAGGCAAAGCGATCCACCATGAAACAGCCCCACCGAATACGCCGCCATGTTTCGCGCTTGTCGCGTTCTCGGCGTGAAAGTGCCGGCTCTTGGCCAGCCATACCAGTACCTCCGCGAGTATCAGCCTGTTTGATAGTGCTGCGCGCGCACATGCTACGTGTCATAAGCACGCTTTGTGTATCATCTGCAGCACGCCCATTCAGCCTACTTACCGCAGTGCCAGGTGCTGCAGTGCAAAAGCGCTCGGGCCATCCCCTTCGCTGCACATAAACGTGCTGACCAACAAGGCCGCAAGCGCTGTCTTGAGACTAGGCACCGCCATGGTACGTGATAGGCGAGCGCGTGCTTGTTCGGCTAAAACGCGACCAAGTGCACGCGGATTCACGACAGCGCGCGTGTAATGGGTGCCTATGGCCATGGTGGCTAGTATGATTGCAGCAGGAATACTCGATGTCTGCTGCTCATGCTGTATCCAGCCCAGCGTAAACATTGGCAGTTGAGTATGCACGTGCGTCATGTAGAGCGAGACCAGATGGTGTATCAAAGGCACGTCCGGATAGACGGTTGGCGAAATAGTGAGCTGCGTGCTAAAGGCTGTCTGAAGGTGACAGTTTGGTGACAGCGAGTCTGTCCAGCTCGTGGCTACGCTGTCTGCTGTCAAACAGGCTGACGTTTGCAGTTGCTCAGCGGCGCTTAATGTCGGCTGGTGCGCTGCCACGGCCGCTGCAGCTGCCGCCAAGGTCGACTGCATATGCGCCGCTGCGTCCGTTGCCAGTGTATGCTCCTCGGTGCCACGCGTGCTAATGTCCTTGGGCGTCATCGTGGTGGTTGTGGCGCCCTTTGCTATCTGGTCACCATGCAACGGCGGCTGCATTGTCGGCAGGTCAAGTGAAGGCGGTTGCACTGCCTTTACCGGCTGGAGCGGCACATTGGCAGCGCGCGGCGATGGCGGTGACGACGATGACGACGTCGAGCTGTTACGTCCGGCCACAACATGCATGCAGGTCACAGCCTGCAGCGCATTCGGCTTGCTGGGTGCCAATGCTCGACGTTTGCTTTTGCGCTTACTAATGTCTCGCAGCTCGGCGGTCAGCGCGCCGAGCTCGGCCGTCGCATACACGCAGGCTGCACCGTGTTTCAAACAGCTTGTGCATGTTGGCCGGCGTTGGTCGCACCGCACCTTGCGTCGACGGCATACATCGCACGAAAAGGCGCGCCGCTGGCGTCTCCGCTTGCGATCGCGAGCCTGGCTGCTGGTCGGCACGGCGACGGCACCAGCCGTGCTGAAGCTGGCCAGCGCTGCCGCCAAATTAGTCGCCAGCGCTGTCGCAGCAATGGTGTCCGCAGGATGCTGCGTGTCCTTGCCGCAGTCGGATGACAGCGCCAGACCAGTCACGCCATACGTCTGCACCAGTGCGTCGTCCACCGCTGGCTCCTGCGGAATGCCCTCTGCGTTCCAAAGCGGCAGGCGCGACATTACATAGATGGCCGTCCAGAGACGCACTGCGTCGCGTCCGTGGATGCCGTGCACGCGGAAACCGCAGCAGTGACGATTCACCCGTGTACCGGCTCAAGGCGGTGCTAAGGCACGGCGGCAGGCAAGAAAGAGGCGGCAGGAGACGTGGAAATTCCGGGTAGTGGTGCGTGGGGCGACCCCGTCGAGTCGAGCCTGGGAAGAAACACAGAGACTTGTATTGGTGAACCATGGAGCCAGCGGCACATTTGTTACGCAGTAGGCTGTGTTTTCCCTTTTCCGCACAAGCACGTGCGCGCGGCAGTGGCGGGAGAAGCGCGCTGGTTGGTAAGCCGTGGAGGGTGGCGCCGCTGCCGACGCAAAGGGTGCGCTCGCCAGCCATGAAGGGCGAGCGAGGTGAGAGCGTATCCCCATTGGGCTACTCCGCACGGCACAAGGTTGCTTGGACGCGGACAGCTGGGTCGAACGTTCTCCTCTCATGATTCGGCACGGGTAGCTTCATCACGCTCGTGCGCTTTCCCATCCGGAACGAAAGCCGCAGCGTGCAGTCGGCGACCATCTCGATCGCACGCGCCATCAGCAATAGGTCGTCGGCTTGGGCCTCCGCTAAGCGGCAACGGCGACATTTTCTCCTACACTGCCTTGCCGCTCGCCTTTTCCACATTTGCCGACCCCTGCCCCTCGTTTGATCCGAGCACGTCTAGGCGAGCAAGTAAGCAGGCATCACCATCATCATCATCAAGTGACCGTGTGTGTGTGTGTGTGTGTACGTTTGTGGGTGCGTCTAGGTGTTTCGCTGGCCAGCTTCATAGTGCCTCGCTTGCTCACTACGGTACTTGCCCTCTGCGTGGGCCACTTCGCCCCTTGTCACTTGTTCCCTTTTTCCATTGCCACGTACGCCACCACGCTTCGATTGGACTGCGCGCACGTCTTCACGCTGCTGGTCTCTGCGCATTGCTAGTCAGCGCCGCCGCTACGCCACCACCGCTTCACCGCTTCACTGCCACCGCCACGACGCAGTCGCCAGCGTGCACCTGCCGCTCTCGTCACCGCTGCTACTGCTGCTTGCCACCGCCGCTGTGGTGTTCCGCAACCTTACTCGCTCGCTTACCACCACTGTCACCGGCCACGTCGCCAGCACCGCCGATCGACCGATCGCTCTGTTGTTTGCTCGGCTGCGTGTGCGTGTACGCATCTGGCACCGTCACGCTGTCATTTGCGCGTACCAATACCGCAATCCACGCATAGCCACCTACGCATATACTGCCTTCGCATACACTCGCCTACGCATACACCCTGCTCGTGCATATACACACGCGTCCGCTAACCCGCCTGCTGTCTGTGCAGTCTGCACTCATGGAACGCATGGATACCGACCTCACTGGCAATGCAATGCCGTTTGCCTTCGCAACCGCTGACAATGTCTACCAGCGGCAGCATCAACAACACTCGACCGCGTATGGGCCCGATGACGATGATGGCGACGAAGAAGATGAGGACTACGGCGACGAGGACGAGTATGGCGACGAAGACGGCAGCGACGAGCGGATGGCCGGCATCTCCGTAAAGCACGAAGCCGGCACGCACACATCGCTTCTGCACGGCCACGACGGCGCCGCCTCCGCTGCGCACGGGTTCTCCGGACAAGCGGCGGCCGGCGCCACCGATGCTGGCCAGCCGACGCCCGCCAAGAAGAAGCGGCTAGCGCAGGCGTGTGACAACTGTCGGCGCCGTAAAGTCAAGTGCGACGGCGTGCGGCCGGCATGCAACAAGTGCATCCAACTGCGCATCAATTGCACCTACCAGCCGCGCAACCAGAAGCGCAAACAGCGCCAAGGCTACATTGAGAAACTGGAGAACCGGCTGATGGAGATGGAGCGGCTGCTCAAGTCGCAGGCCGAAGCTGCAGCCGTGGCCGCAGCCGTGGCCGCCGGCGCCAACACCAGCGGCGCCCTCTCCGACCCGGCGCTGGTCTCTCAGCTGGCGCAGCTGCCCGATGCAGCCGCCGTGGCGCGTATGGGCAACAGTGCATTTGCTGCGTCATCACAGCCTCCCGCCACACCGGGCGTCGCCTTTATGCAGCAGGCCATGATGAACATGTTGCAAGACTTTAACGCGCCACCTTCCGATCTTGACCTACGTCTGGCGTCCATTCCCGGCCTGCTGGGCAACGACGGCGCCGCGGGCATGTCGCACCGCCGCTTGTCGACGGCCGCATCGCTCGGTATGCCCGATCACCCGGCCATGTCAGTGTCGCCACCGCCCAGCATGGCACCCTCAAGCGGAAACTTTTCGCAATCTTCTGGCGCCAGCCCTTCGTTTGCCGGCCTGCCCGCTGATCTGAACCCGCTGCTGTCCGCTTGGATGACAGAGGTGCCACAGGCGGTCACCAGCGGTTTAACCGTAGACCCGGGTACATTGTCGCTGCTTAATGCATCTTCACAGGCCGCCACAGCGTCGGCCGACATGCTCTTGCTGAATCCGCATGCAGCCTCCGCGAGCAAGTCCAACCTGGTGAGCCACTCTCCCTCGCCGTCGGTGTCGGCCACCTCGTCCTCCTCGCCACCGTTGTCATCGGCCATGCTGCCACCGTCGTCGGTCCACGCCGATCCAACACACTATCCCATGGCCGCTGGCGTCAATGCCAACGCCGGTGCCAACGCGGTGCCTAATATCGCGGCCATTGGCAACGCCACCTTTTTGCCGCCGGTGCCCGATGATCTGCTCAAGCATCTGCTGTCGCTCTTCTTTACCTTCTGCTATCCACTCGGTCCGGTGATTCATCCGCCAACGTTCTATCAGCAGCTTAACGCACGTCGCATCTCGCCACTTTTGCTATGGACGATGTGCGCCAACGCTGCACGCTATTCGGACCATCCGACACTGCAGGCCAATCAGCTGCTGGCGTCGGGCGAGTTCTTTGCACAGAGGGCCAAAGAACATCTAGTGGCGTCTCAGAGCACGCCCAAGGTGCACGGCGTGCAGGCGGTGGTGTTTTTGGGCATCTTCGAGTACGCACAAGGACGCGCATCCACAGCCTGGGTGTATATGGGTAAGCATTTGCGCGTTGGCGGTTGTCTGGCGTTGAAAAGGATGCGCTATCGACGAGATGGCACTTTTGCGTGCACTGGAGAGCGAGCGAGGGGGCGAGGGAGGGGGGGATAAGAAAGCGAGCATGGCGATAAGTGAACAAAAGTGCCAGCAGCACGACTGGTCACAGCGGGCGGAATCACAGAACGGTTTTATCTGGGGTACTTATCATGGTGATACCCTTATGTGCAGTTGTCGGTTCGGCAACTAGCGATGCCGATGTGGGACGCGTGGCATGGAGTACATATCTATCGATACTTATCTCCGTTCTGCATTATCCATCGTAGGTATGGCAACACGGATGGCGCAGTCACTTAAGCTCCATCGACTGGATGACCCAAATATAACATCGCGGCATCCGGAACGCGACTCGGAATGGGTGTCGCAGGAGACGAAGCGCCGCACATGGTGGATCTGCTACCTGGTGGACCGCATGGGCGCTTTGGCGGCCGGTGTGCCGGCGTCCATCGACCAGCGCGACATTGCCGTCTCGCTGCCCAGTGCGGATCCCGACTGGGAGGTGGGCGCGAACCCATCGGAGCGGCCGCGCGTGGTGCTGAATGCCAGCGAGACACTTGCCTTTTTGGACATGCTGCCAAGTGTGCAGTTTAATTTGCCCGAGGATACACTCTTCAGTCGCTACGCCTACATGCTGCAGCTGTGCTCGCTGATGGGCCGCGTCAACCAGTTTGCCATTCGGCCACGGTTTGGCTACATCAGTCCCGAGGAGAACACCGAGTTTGAGCTGCTGGACGCGATGCTCACGGCATGGCCCCACAATCTGCCACCGTCGCTGCGTTTCTCGCCCGATGCTGCGCTCCGGCGCTCGGTCGGCGAACATCGCTATTCCACGCACGCCATGTGCCTCAACACCTTCCATCTGGTGACGGTGGCGCTGCTGCACCGGGCGCGCTACCGCTCGCTGACGGGCAAGCGGCCGGATCCGTTTGTTGCCACCGCCGCATCGAGCGCGCCTATTGGCTCGGGCGCACATGTGGCAGCGGATGTCAGCGTTGACACGCCGAATCTGCTGGAGGTGGCGGCCGGCTCGGCGCTTGCTTCGTTTGCCGACAAGTCCTTGCTGCGCTGCGTGCAGGCAGCGCTGAGCGTCGCCCAGATCGCAAAGTCGGCGCTTGGCCGTGTGGCCGTGCGCTGCCACGTTCTGCAGCCGTTCTGCTATCTAACGTGCGGTGTCATTCTGGTTCGCTGCCTGGAGCGCGACGCCAAAGTGGACGCTGCACTGCGCACCGCTGCCCAGGAGAGCTTTGTCGTGCTGCTGAACGGACTACGCGAGTGCCGGCCGTACTGGCGCCTGGCTGAAAACTATTTGGCCATCCTGACTAGCCTTGCCACCAAGGTGATTCCGCCAACGCAGCTGCAGCCGATCGTCGCCACGACGAGTGCCACGACCGCTGCGACGTCGTAGTGCGGTACTGCTTTGCCAGCGGGCACGCGAGCACGCGCGGCGGTTCGGCCTCGTCGCATCCTTGATCGACTGGCTGGCCGATAGGCTAGCGGCGATTATTTATCCCGGATGCATGTCGAGCGTCCGCGGAGCTGCGACGTGCCCTGCGTTCTCTGTGCCCCGCTTTTCCCTCTGCGATCGCGCTGTCCATCCTCCTGTACACTGTCGTCTCTCTTGTTCGTCTTTGCCGCCGGCGTCGTGTGCTTTGCATCTGACGGCCGTTTTACGTGGTGGACGCTATTACCCTATCTGATATCCACTATTGTCTCTCTCCCACCCGCCATTGCGCCCACCACGCCCGTTGCTCTTCTTCCGTCCCGCCATCTCTTCCATCTCTCCGCTGCGTTGGCCCGCTACTCATGTCATTTTGTGCACTCAGTGAATAAAAAGCCGGCCCACTCGACACGCCACCGTCATTTGTCAGCACAACAATATGTACGACGTTTCACGCAATCAGATCACGCGGGCGCTGCTGCTGCTCTATAGACCAACTCGCGCCGTGCTGACTGCAGCGGCTTTCAGATGGCTGCTGAACGGACGCGCACGCTCTGTCCTGGCGGCTCATTGCCTGGCACTGTGATACCTTTTGAATCTACCAGGCTATTCGCTGGTCATGAGGCGGAACGTGCCACGATGTTACTGAACGACCAATCTGCAGCCAGAAGCAGACAGGCCCATTATCAGCGTGCTTGCTGTCCATGGCAGCTGCTTAAAGAACGGTACTACCATGCAGCTGAACACGAACTGCGCGGCGTGAGTACATACAGACATAGAGAGGCAGAGGCAGCAGCGGAGAGGGCAGAGTGCGCCTTCCATAGCGACGATGTCGTGGCAACTGCGCTGCATCTGCGGCCACCGCGAATGGCGCATAGGCTTCTTCTCGTCTCTGGACTCCGCAAAGCCACCTGCTCTTTTCACTTTTCTTGAACCCTCCCACCTTGACCTAAGCTCCAGCCGCTTCTCTCTTTGGTGTGGCGGTTGGCACACGCGGCTCATTGCCTCCACGTTCCATCTGTCTCCACTGGCCCTAGTCTGCAGTCTTTCCGTATCCGTCTTGGGTGTCACACTCTGTGCTGGGATCGCCATTTGCCTTCGCTCACCTGCTCATTCCTACTTGGCCACACCTTTTTGCTTGCGATACAAGTCGTTGCTTCCGGCACGCTTCTGCTGTTGGAGTAGCTACTGCCAACCCAGCACCTTGTTGCCTAACTAGTTTTCTCGCGCTGTCGCACGCCTGGTACACTTGCGTCAGCGCCACTAGTCCGCTGGTTTCGAGAACTGCTGGCTTGAGCGGCCCTTCTTGCTTCCTAAAATTATACGCAGTCTCCAGCTGCACGCGCACCTGTGCTGCGTCTGTTTCATTCAGTGTCTGTCGCAGTGCTGCAGCGTGCATATCGTTTTGCTGTTTTGCGTGCACCCTTGCGTCTATCCACGGTGTAAGCCTATCCATGTCGTCGATGGCCGGCGTTGCGTCGTCAGACGCGCCATCGACTGCGCCTTCGCCGCCGCAAAGCACCGTGCTCGACCTGTCGGTGTTGCTGGATAAAGCGATGGTAGATTGTCCGCATGCATCTCCCAACTCGACAGATGTGGTCGATGGTCTGCTCAGCTATACCCCGGCCGATGCCGTGCTCTCCACTGGTGAGGAGGCTGGCGCCGACTGGCTGCTCTCGCCGACTGAGGTCACGTCGCCCGGCGACACATCGGCTGAAACGGTCGCCACGATCACCGCTACCGCCGCTGCGGCTACTACCGCTGCCACCACTAGTGCCACCGTTGCTGTCGCCAAAGCCGGCAAAGGACGCAAAGCTTTTGCGTGTGATACTTGCCGGCGGCGTAAAGTCCGCTGCGATTTGCGCCGGCCATGCTGCACCAACTGCGAAAAACGGAATGCGCCGTGCGTCTATCGCAGCGAAGTCTCTGCGGCGCGCCATCGCGCTGACTCGCTAAACGCCAAAGTATCAAAGCACAGTCGCGCTGTCAGCCGCGGTGAGAAGCGGTCACATCCAAGTAGCACCACCACCGCCGCGCTGGCACATGCTGTCGGAGAGGACTGCGCTAGCGATACTTGCACGTCGCCCTATCTGCACTCTGTCGGAAGTGCTTCGACGTGCAGCACGCCACTTGGTCTGGCTAGCCCCACGTTTACCGATATGCTCATCAGTGTGGAGGAGCGTAGCAGCACCGCATTGACCGAACCAGCCATGCGACTGGTCTCGTCCGAGCCATCGCCAATCACGCACCAGCCGTCTAGTCTTTCCAGCGCATCGTCAGAACGTCAGCCTGCACGCTCACAGTCTGACGACAGTGTGTCTTCCCAGTCGACATCGCGTGCGCTTGTTTCGCCCTATTCACCGCCGCGCTCGCCTCGTCTGAACCAGCAGCAAGCCGGAAACGCACAGAATGCTGCGGTGATTGCCGCGACAAGCTGTCCGGCCATGTATATGAGCATGTCGTCCAGTGACGATCCGTCGCCGGAACTGGTGGAGCACCTGGTGGCGCTGTTTGTTACTCAGACAAATGCGCAGGTGCCTTTTTTCACGCTGGGCTGGCTGCAAAAGGAGCTGGCGAGCGGCACCATGGCGCCAGCACTCACCTATGCCATGATGGCCATGGCCAGCCGCACACCGTGCGCGCGGGCAGCCGCCATCAACGCCGGCGCCATTGGCCGGTGTATGGCTGCACGTGCGTCGGATATGCTGCAGCGGACACAGGGCACCGTGTCTCTTTCGTGGATTCAAGCTGCCGTGCTGATGGACGTGTTCCACACCTCTGAGGGCGCGACTGAAATGGCAGGCCGATTCCGGCGCTATGCCCAACGGTAAGCTGTGGGTAGAAGATGGCTGAGCACTCGGACGTGTGCGGATGCTGTTCCGCTCATTGGTGTCTTACCATCGGCTCATCGCACGTATCCTCCGTTAGAATGATCAGCGCATCGGCATTAGACAAACTTGATCATTCTCATGCTACCAGCAACATTACGCCCCATGATCCCAACTGGGATCTAGTGGAAACGCAGCGGCGTGTCTGGTGGATATCTTTTCTTGTAGACCGCTTCACATCCATTGCGACCGGACAATTAGGTGGCCTCGATGGAAGCCAGTGTCGCGTACCGTTCCCCTGTGATGATGTGGATCGTGACGATAGCATTCTGTTGAATGGCGGAGAAGCATCAGGTAAAACCGGTAGTACGTTGATGACCACCAATGGAACGGAGAACACGATGCACGGACGTGGCCTCAACTGGCGCGCGCGCGTTATTCAGCTGGCTGAGCTGTTGATGCACGCGGTTTTGCTCGCCAATCAGCTGCGCAACCATTCGCCCAACATCAACCTGAATACCATCGCTCATGAGCTAGCACAGCTTCGCATCAAGTTTGGACAGTTAGGCGGTGCGGCACAGAGTATGGAACCGTACACCCGACTCGATCGATCTCTTTCGCGGCTGCTGGCTATGCCGGCGGACATAGCGGCCAAGCGGACTCTTCTTGCGTACAAGATCCTATTTCGTGTATTTGCACATTGCTTGCACCGGAATCTGCAGCTGGTATTGGGCCGCGCCTGCCTGGAACTACGCAGGCTGGATACGGCCACGGCTAGAAATTACAGCGAGGAGATGCAGCTGCGCGCAGAAGTAGTGCAGGCGGCCAGCGAAATCACTCAGCTCACAGCTCATCTGTCGGATGATCTGGTCACCTGCATTAATCCGTTCCACGCCTTTTCCGTGAGCACCACCGCCTTCTTCTTTGGTGATGTCGCCAATAACCAGGACCTGGAAAGCTGGCCAGGCATCGACGCGGCCAGTGCGGTTCATCTGATGGAGCCGCTTCTGTCCTTTTTGTCCCGGCTGGCACCCATGTTCCAGTCCATCATACCACGGCGAGATGTGCTGTACTCGCTCTGGCGCAAGGGGAAAGCACGGCTTGGAAATGCCGCGGCGTTAACGCCCATGCCAATGTCGCCGATGGAGGCAACCCTATTGCCTAGAGCTACCCCTGCTGCCGAGGCTTCTTCACATGCCGTACCACTCATTGCATCGCAGTCTGCCATGGCAAGCGGGCCTGAGATGGCGCCAGCTTGGCCACCGAGTGTTGCAGCTGCTGCGCCTTTAGCGGCCCACGCGATGCCCGACGCAAGATTGGGCGTAGCCGCAAGTGACAATGTCATGACACCGCCGGATTTGGAGCGTACCAAAAGTTCGTCGGAGGAGCAGCGGTCACAGGGCATGGTCAGCCTGTATAGCTGCTGAGCCGGCCGTTTTCGTCGATTCACCTGCATATCTTCATGCTTGCATTCTCTTCACTTTTGCTGCCTTCTTGCTGCTGTCCTACCGTATCCATGTACTTGTGCTCTCACGCTCGACTCGTCCATCCATGTGTGATGGCCAGTCTGCTGGCTGCTATGCAGTCACCCACCAACGCCCCATCCAAGATTTACCTCGCACGACGCTTGCTTGTACGAGACCATGTCGCTATGTAGGCAGGCAGTCTGATCATTTCAATGTATATGTTGCCGAGTAGCACGTTTGTTGAGGCATGTCTGGGTGTACACGCAGACGGGTGCCCTGGACCACGCGGTTGGGCCGACCACCGTGCTGCCAATGCCGTGCTGCCAGTGTCGTGCTGCCGGTCGCTGCGTCGCTGGCTATCTTGCTGCCGGCCTGCGTGCTGCCGCCCATAGTAGTGCCGGATCTGCGTGCAGCCGGCCCGCGTGCTGCTGGATCTGCGTGCTGTCCATGGTTGTGCTGCCGGATCAACGTGCGGCTAACCGTCGTGCTGCCGGTCGTCGTGCTGCCGCTGTGTCTTGGCCACCTCTTACTACGCACGAACCGCCAGTAGCGCAATTCCTTTACTTGTTGCATAACCTGTTCGTACTACCCTACTACTGCGGCTGCCTATACGCCATTGCTCAGCTGCCGCGTACTCATTCGCCTTGTCGTTACCTCCAAGCCGAGCCGCTGACTTTGCATGCTTATACATGGAAAGTGAGCACCAAACTGTCATGGTTGGGCCGTCGACATCGACGCTTATGCATATCTCGGCCCCGGTGCACGTGCGCACGTCAAGTACGTCGGCGTCGTTGTCGGCGAATATGAGTGCTGGCGTCCGCCGAGTGGCACCTCTACTGCACACGCTCCTAAACCTCGGCCCTTCCGTAAAACGTGTAGCGAGACGCACACGTGGCCGAAAAGCGCTTGCCTGCGTATTCTGCCGGCAGCGCAAAGTTCGTTGCAACCGGGCACGTCCCAACTGCAACCACTGTATCCGGCGTGGTCAGACTTGTACATACCAAACGCCAGCCTCCGAGACGCCGGATAGTTTAGAGGCGGACATTATCCCAAAGACGTCCACTTTGACGACCTCTGACGGGCTGCACACGCCAACGACGATGGCGTTGCCTGCCGATGTGTCGACCGCCATGTTTACGCTTATGACCCAGGATACAGGCAGCGGCAGTCCGGCAAGCGAGCAGCTTATGCACCATATCCGCTACCCGGCCACAACGTCGTCTACGCCAGTGCTGCCAGCCATGCAGGCGCAAATTCAAGGGCAAGGGACCACGCGGTCACTTGGTCCTTGCCCGCCAGGCCAGTCACCTCTCTCCGCTTCGGCTCATGTGTTGCCATCGTCAGCACCAAACGTGCATCACGCTGCATTGCCGGGTGCTGCTGCCGCGCTTTCCAGTGGCCCAGGGCACAATTATATCGTGTCGACTCAGCCATCTGTGCTATTGTCGTTTCTATCCATTGCAGCCGCAAGTACGCCTGCGACAGCACCAAACATAGCGCCGCCGCGGCCTATGCCAAGTTACCTACCCACTGGACTGGTTCAGCGTATGCTAGCATTCTACATCACGCACATCAACACGCAGATGCCGCCGTTTACCATCACCTGGCTTCGGCAAAAGCTGGCGCAGAAGCGCGTGTCTCCGGCACTTACCTTTGCTATGCTGGCAAACGCGTCGCGCTCACCCTGCATCCACGAAATGCCTGTCCATCTGGGTCCGTTTGGCTGGCATATGGCTGCGCGTGCCGCTACTTTTCTGCATGCCGACCAAGAGCCGACCTCGTTGGCGGAGATACAGGCTGCCATTCTGCTGGACATGTTCTACATTGGCGAAGACATGGCACCGTTGGCACAGCAGTTTCGCGCCTATGCCTACCGGTAAGTAATGCCAATATGCGGCGACAGTGACGCAAGCTCACCATTTCGATACAGAGGCATTCGTACCATGGTACTGCAAAATACCGCTGACAAGCGCCAGCCTGTGGGCTCTGATCCAGAAGTGGAAACAGAAGAAACAAAACGGCGGATCTGGTGGACTTGCTTTATGGTGGACCGCTTTAACGCCATTCGCTCCATGGTGCCTTGTCTGCTTGGTGCCAGCTCTGCTCAAGTTCCCTTTCCGATAGATGACGTGGAACGTAGCGTGCCATCACCATCCAGCGCTGTTCATCCAGCGTCTGCTGCCAAGTGCGAGTCTCCGTTGCCATCAGCTGCGCATAGTGCTATGTCGCCCAGCGAGGCAATGCATCCGCCACGTACCATCAACTGGCGCGTGCGCTTGATCCGGGTCACCGATTTGACGCAGCGTGTAGTTCAGCTATTGAAGGAAATCAACGACTATGCCGCTGCAGTCACCGTAGCCAGCGCTAACAAAGGCGCCCTATTGCAGGCCAAGCTGACGGCTATCGAGTACGAGCAGGCGCAGATGGGATCGGCCCAACACGGCTGTGAGGACTATGCTCGACTGGACGCGGCCATCTCACATCTCCTGGCCATACCCGTCGACGACAAGGCAACACGCATGCTAGTGGCATATCGGGTGTTTTTTCGCGTGTTTGTCCACTCGCTCTATCGCACCAGCCAAATACTTTTTGGCGAAGCACGTCTTGTGCTACTGCGTGCCACCTGCCAGCCACAGGATAATCTGGCCGTGATGCAAACCGCCTGCCTCGTCGCCACAAGGCTACGTGCCAATATGGCACAGGCAGCTGCAGAGGTAGCCATGCTGACAGGGCGCATACCGCACGATCTTGCGCTGTGCATTGATGCTTTTCAGAGCTATCCAGTCAAGATTGCGGCCTGCCTACTGGGCGACATTGCACTTGGGCATCTTGGCTTTGACTGGCCATGCTGTAATCGTGCAGCTGCCATTCGTCTTTTGCGTCATTTGGAGCCATACGCCCAGGTACTGCAGGCGACTTTTCGCGTGTCACAGCACCGCGGTACCATAGTAGCTCAGCTGCTTGCAACTGTGTTTGCAAGTGAAAAGACCGCCGCAGATCCGTATCAATCGGCAGACATGCTGCAGCCGTCGCCATCGCCGTCGTTGCCAACGACACTTTTGTCGTCTGCGCTCATTTCAATCGAGTCTGCCGAATGACGGTGATCGCGATGGAGGCGATAGCAGCTGCATCTTGCATGCTCTGCTCTGCTCTAGACCGGCCTACAGCGCATGCACATTTTACACTCCGCTAGGCTTGCCTTGGGCTGGGCACATGCACGTCTCGATAGCCGTTCCTAAGCCAGTGTGCGCGTCAATGTATGCTGTCGTGCTATGGGCACTTTTTTTTCTGAACAAACGGGAAGCAGAGCAAGATGGCCGGACAGCCAGGCCGCAGTGTCGGACAGCAAGTAAAACCATCAACCGTTGCTGAGCATGGCAGCGCAGGTGGCCGTGCATGAAGCTGACAGCAACCCGTGTGGATGCACTGGTCGTTCAGCATGAACATGGTGCGGACCATCCAGGTCTGCTTTTGCACTATGGCCAGTGAGCATGTTTCTAATAAACTCATAAACTCTTGGCAACCTCATTTAGCCTCCGCCCGTGTGTGCCTGTGTGCGACTGGCTCTCGCTGAATCAGCCGTCAATGCTGTAGTGGCCACTGTCAGCGCATCACGCTAGCAAACTGCCTGCTGCACTGTCAACGCATGTCGTAGTCAGCTGTTATCCACCGTGTTACGTGCTGCAAGAAAGGCAAGCGCACGGCTGCCTTGCATGCGCAGTTGCTCTTTGTCCTACAACCGCATACACGAGTGCCATAGCAACCGCATCAGCAGCACAGCAACCACCCGGAGCAGTCTACGGATGGCAGACCATTGCACCTGCGGAGCAACCTTGCACACGGTCGTACGGTACCAGCGCCCATTTGCGCTGCTTGACCGTCATCTGGACCAGCAGGCCGACCCAATGTTCAGCAGGCCGCACAGTGATGGCCGCATTTGGCGCACGTCCATCGTCATGCATTCAGACGCACTGGAACACTCATGGTCGCCACATCTGGCGTGTAAGGTAAAGTATGCTAATGCGGACGCAGCCTTGCTTGCCCCGCTCATGCCACGCCACACTGCTGCTCATTTGTAAGCTGCCGAGTAAGTGGACAGGCACGCGGGCACCGCCGCCGCCGCCGCCGCAGCAGCAGCAGATCGCATCCGCGCTGGAGCAATGCGTCACAGACCCACAGTGTGCCGTCCGTACGACGGTGGACCGGTACACCGGTCTTGCACTGGCACTCGGGTGCACCGTGACCGCTTCAATAGCGGCGGCGGCTGCATGCGGCCAGAAACCGTCACGGCCGAGGGCAAGCAATGGGCGCGGGACAAATGGCCAGCAGCCCGTGGAGAATGCGGTGCCAGTCACGGATGCACGCTCGGCATCGTACCCTCAATGTGACGGCAATAGCGGCTGGGCAACCAAGGCTGACGGTGTGCTGCTCAAGGACGCCAGCGTGGCTCAGACAACGTACGTTGCAACGTGTGCGGACAGCGCCAGCTCCGCTAGCGTGCACATGGCAACCATGCTGGCTGCGACCTTGTCCGCGCCAGCCGCGGCAAACGTTGCGCTGGCTGCACGCGGCCCTTTACCTTGCTGGTCGGCATGCCGCACCGGCTATGGTAATGCCAACAAAGACATATCGGCTTCGCGCGCAGATCCAACATGCGTCACGGTTGGCCACGCGGTCCCGGCTCACCATGGCCCATTCGCTCAGCACCTCATCCCGCACGCCGCGCCGGTATGTCCATCTTTGGTTACGCTGCGTGCAAAGTGCGTGTGTGTGCCAAAGGCTGTTGTGATGCCATCGCCATTCCCTTTGCATCCGCCAGACGCGCACGCCACGTAACAGGTGACCTGCGCCTCGAGAAACATGCGATTCCTTGAACAGTGGCCGTGCGAGCCTCGTATTTTTGTACGACCGTATGGTCCGTCTTATGCGTCGCTACTATTCTTCCGGGCCTACTGGGAACCGCGCGCGCGCGCCAAACTGGTCTTTGCAGGCGTCACAGCGACGTAAGACGGTCGGGACAGAACACAGCGGCTATGGATGTGTATGGAAGAGGGTCATGGGCAGCACAGCGGGTGGACGGGCGCGTGATGGGCAGCCGGGCCCGTAGCGGCCCCGTGGACGTGGTGCCATCGCATCGCTGTGGCTGTCGCTGTGCACCCGCTTGCTAGCGGCTACGCTAGCCAGGTGCGATAGCGTGTCTGCTTGCGCATGCGTCGGGAGCGGACAGCTATTCGCGTGGGCTGCTTGCAGAGAGCAGCGGGCGCCGCTCCTTCGTCGCATCGGAGACAGTCCTGGATGCATGCACGCGTGCGTGCGTGTGGACGTGCGTGTACGTGGGCGTATCGGTGTGTGGGTGTATGGCGCTGTGCACATATGGGTATTGAGGATGCACGCCGTTGGGCGTGTACGCCCGCGGTTTGTCTGTCATGCAGACCACACGCGCCTTCGTCGATGGGGTGCCATGTCGTGTGATGCGGCCATGGCTTCGCTCACGCCGGCATGCACGGTCGGCCTCTGTACGCGCTGGTGCGGAGCTCAATATCGAGGCGGTGGGCCGCTCATCTCCAAAGACGCTTGGCGGCGCTCGTGCGCGCGCGCTGTCCATCGCTGGCCTGCCATGCGGATGCCAAAGCTGAGTGCTCGGCGGCAGCGGCGGCTGTCTGTCTGTCTGTCTGTCTGCCTACCTGTCTGCCTACCTACCTGCCTGCTGCCTGCCTGCTGCCTGCCTGCCTGCCGGTCTGCCTGCCGGTCTGTATTTATTACTCGCCGCTTGAGTTGTCCACCGGCGTAAGCCGCTGCCTACGTTTCTCCACTGTTGCCGCTATCGCCGCCGTTTACATTCTGTCGCCGTTGCCGCCGCTGCCATCGTAGTCGTCGTTGCCGCTGCTGCTGCTGTTACCACTACTTTGTCATCGTTATCGCTGCCGTCGTCGTCTTTAGCGTTTCTATCGGTGTATTGCGCTTCAATCTTCCCGTTCCTTTCTTTCTCGGCTTGTGCGCAACGCTTCTGTTCCTTCATCCTTCTCCTAACTACCCACCTTTCGCCACGCTCTCCTGGCCTACTTCGCCACGTGCTTGTTCTCTACACGCTACGCCTGCTACGGTTGCGTCGTCGGCGCCTATACACAACGTGCGGTTCTTTTTTGCTCACACTTATACGCTTGTACGCCTGTACGCCCCGGCCGCCTATTGGCCGTCTTTGCTGTTTCTTATCCATTCTGTCTACACGTTCATTTACACTCGTCGCTTGTCTAGCCTACACCTGCTGCTCCTGCCAACACCATGTCTGAAGATAACGGCATCATCTGCGTCTCCGGCTTTGACCGGAACGACGACCTGCACCGATTGCAGGCAAGTCAAAGGCCGGCCGCGCGCGGCATGCCGCTGCGAATCGCCACAACGCGCGGTGGCCGTGGTCATCCGGATGCCTCGTGACACTAACAGCGGCGTGCCCTGCAGATCCTGCTGGCTTCGTTTGGCCATGTCCGCTTTATGCGCGAGGTGATGCTGCGCGAGCGCAGCAACCAGTCGGTCATCGTGGCCGAGTACTACGATGTTCGGGGTGCTGCTGCCGCCAAGGAATTTCTGGATGGCTCCATGTTCCAGGCAAGTGTCGTTAGAGTATGGCTGAATGGAGGCGTGTGCGTGCACGTTGGTCGTGCAGCCCGTGCTCAAGCCGGCGACGGCGACGGCGGCTGCCCAACGGGTGATCCGTGCTCGGCAGCCCCCCGTGTTGTCGGATCCCTGTTCACGCATCGCCTCGCCAGTAATGCCGGTGTTTGCGCGCACGTGGGCGGCTCGTCAAACGGATGCGCTAACAAGTTGTTTCGGGTCCCCTTGCATGTGACATCTTTTCGCCTGTCGCCTTCTCTCTCTCGCTCGGCCATGCTATTCTCGCATTCTCGCTGTCGCCTTTTCTACTTGCTGTGGCGACCGCCTCTCTCTCTTTCTCTCTTTTCTCTGTATTACATTAACATTCTGTGTGTCATCTGCACTTTTCGCAACCAACCGTTTTCATACACCTGCCGCCTGTTGTCCCTCGCCCGTCGTCGCATCGTTGCTTGCCGCTTGCCTATAAACAGGGAAGCCGCCTGCGCGTCATCTACTATCTGGCTGAATGGCCCTGGCCTCTTCAGCAATCCATCCCGCAATCGCCCATGCCGCTTTCACGAACCCCCTCTACTTATGCCAACGACCCGGCTGTCGCTGCCGCGGCGACCGGCGTCGCCGTGAACGCTCTGCCTGGAGCCAACAAGTTTGGCTGGCAGCAGCCGCAGCAGCCGTTCTACGGTAGCAACGAGCAACATCTGCAGCAACAGCAGCTGCAGCAACAGCAACAGCAGCAGGATCCAATGGCTGCGTTTGCTGACATGTACTTTGGCGCATCGGGAGGCAAGTCGCCTTCGGCGATGGACCAACTACGCTCGGCCATTGTGCAGCCCAATTTGAGCCTGCCCATGCCCAAAGGCTTTGGTCGTGACGGGCCCATCCCGTCGGGCAACGAGCTTTGCCTGTGGCGCATCGCCCGCGGCATCGACCCACGCACCACTTTTATGATCCGCAACATCCCCAACAAGTACACGCAAAAGATGCTTATCGACACCATTAACGAAACGCACCGCTGCCAATACGACTTTTTGTACCTGCGCATGGATTTCCGCAATCACTGCAACGTCGGCTACGCCTTCATCAACTTTATCGACTCGCGTTCGATGGTCACCTTTGCCATGCACCACGTCGGCCGCCGCTGGAACCGCTTCAACTCGGACAAGATCTGCCGCGTCTCGTACGCCAACATCCAGGGCAAGCAGGCGCTTATCGACAAGTTCCGCAACTCGAGCGTCATGGAGAAGGAGCCGTCCTACCGCCCAAAGATCTTTTACAGCTACGGTCCGCTGCGCGGCCTCGAAGAGCCGTTCCCGGCACCCACCAACCGTGCAGTGGTCACCCGGCTGAACAACGCCAGCAACGAGTCGGTCAACGAGCTGCCCAGCCCGCGGCGGCTGGTGTTCCCGTCGCGCCGCCACCACCGCGAGGCGGACGAGCTGATTGCGTACAGCGGCGAGCAGTCGCCATCGCCGCGCCAGATGTCGTTCCAGCCTTTTGCCGATATCATCTAAGCGCGCGCGTCCGTCGTCGTGCCCCACGGTCGACTGCCTGCCTTCTGCACCGCGTCCGACTTTTGCCGGCATATGGATGCACTCTGCTAGCGCACTGCATACCGCCGGGTAGACGCGCATGGGGCTCACCTCTGCTGCATACTCTCACCACGACCCCAGTCTTTGATTGCGCTGTTTTTGATACTCTTCGCTATATTCGCATTTGTTGTCTGACCTAATCAAGGCGCGGTGCCACGCTGTAAAGTGTCGCGTGCTACCGCCGCGGCCGTCTCGTGGCCACCGCCAACATTGCGCAGCCGATTTGCACGCCGTTGCTTATCGCTTGCCGCCGGCCTTCTCCTTCATGTTCCAGTTTTCCTCTTTTCGCGCCACCGCTTCCCTTTCTCGTTGGTCTCCTGCTTCCCGGGCACACTAGGTCGGCACAAGAGCTCCGCCGAAAGGCGGTCCCGATGATGACGACCGTCGCTGCCGCCACTGCTGCATGCTGGTGTTCCTTGCGTGCTGCTTTTGTTGGCGTATTTGCTATTTAACTAGTCTCGGCAACCAATGAACGGGAGTTTTGCCCTAATCGTGTTTATTCAATGTGATGGAACGGCGCAAAGTGCACGCCAACGCGCTTGGCCATGATGCGCACGCGCTCTTCTACG
>KZ992615.1:0-26310 GCA_003614735.1 Thamnocephalis sphaerospora | reverse complement strand
TCCTCTTTTCCGCCTCCCTTAGCCGTGACATGCATAATTATTCAATGTGCTTTATCAAATGTTGTTCAGTTGGCATGCTGTAAAGAGAGACGCTGTACCTTGTGGCATACATCGCCAATACACGCTCGATCACATAGCTATCTAAGCTTCGCCATTGTACGCACCGTCAAATAAAACAACGAAAGATATTGCACTATTATTCATCACATGTATGCTACCAATCCGTTGGCGTCGATCGAGGCGAGAATCGCAATCGGCGTGGGGCTGGCTTGTGGAGAGTGAGGCGAAAGAATAGGATGGTATTTGATGGTTTATTCCCGGAGGATGCATATCCTCGGGTCCTTATATAGCTGTGTTCGGCGCGGTGGTATGTGGGGGTAGTGACGACATCGTGGGTAATGACGACATCGCGGGGTAGCGATCGGAGATGGAGTTTTGGATGGCGTCTGCTACGCGCGGCGTTGAAGCACGAGTAGGCCTGATGTGAGAAGGCCACGTGTTGCAAGATGGCATCGAGAGGACGTGGCCAGGCGCAGGAATCACGGGGTCGTGTTGGCTGCCGCAGTGTTGATTGGCACAAATCCCGCGGAATTGGACTTGTCGCGTGCTGTAGCGGTGTACGAAGGTATTATCTGCATGGCAGCGCAATGGCGCACCATCAAGGTAGAGGTAACGATCCAATCGAAATCAAAAAGTATCTGCGAATACGGACCAAGCATACCGAATGATGCGCCAAAGACGCAGATGATGTTGGATAAAACGATGGCACACATGGTTTGGATGCCGTTCCGAACAAGATGAGCCCACGCTGCCGAGCCAAACAGTCGATACTGCCGGTAGACGACTGTGATGAATGCGACAGAGAAGAGAATGTTGATTGGCGCATCAACGGCAAGTCTTATCCAAGGAAGATACGGAGGGTAGTAGGAGATGCACCCGGCAGCTGGCATCATGATCACAGGACTAATGAAGGCATAATAGACGGTGATGGGTTGCGGCAGCATCAAAAGGATGCCAGCCATCAGCAGATACTTGCTGCGTCCGTGGACCAGATAGGCACGCTGCAAAAGGGTGATACCCACGCAGACGGTCGACAGGTTGAGACCAATACCAGCGTACCAGATGAGATAGCGGCAGCTTACGCCGTCAGGCATGACGAACGCGACAATAACTATGCCGTACACCACGCCAGCAAAGGTCTGCACGAGGCAGCACCAGCTTGCCAGCATGGAGGGTTTTCGCCGGACCATGCTCACCGAGGCGATAAAGTTGTACACAAACAGATAAATTATGAATGCCATTATCAGGAACTGCATCAAGATATCGCGGAAACGATTGCGCATATCCTCTTGGTCCTGTGCTGCCATGAAAAAGTCTACAATCTTCATTTCGCCCAGCGGATGCAGTGGAATTCCCCAAAAACGTGTGGCATTCCCTTCCCAGCCTTCTCCCAGCAGGGCACGGCGAGTGTCATCGTCGCTAAACAATGTGCCCATGTGGTAAAAATTGGGAGGCAGCCAAACGCTGCAGCAGTAGTTGACGTTGGTAAAAGTATAGGCAGAGAACGAAATGATGTGGGCAGGTGTTTGTCTATGTAGCGTGCTCCGCATCTTATAGATACCCATCGTGGGCGTCTGTGGTCTTGCCACCTACCGCAATTGGGATTGCCTTTCCAGAATTTATGTTCTCGCCAACCACTAAGGCGTCTCGACGCAGTTGTTGTGCGTCAGAAGCGCTGCAGCATAGGTCCGAGTGCCACCACTCTGCGCTAGAGAATGCGTCCATGTAGCTTACTACATGCGCTTCCATGCAAGCACACGTTGAATCTACGTCTGGCCCTGTGCTATACAATTAAAATGCGCTCGTCGACAGTGTCCGGGGCGCGACAAGGGCGTTATCAGTCGCCCATGGTAGCACCGGCCATCTCGAATGGGCAAAACATACCTTTTTTGGTGCCACTAGGGCTCGCATCGGTTGTGTGCTGGCAGTCAACGCTACGTGTAGCACCAATAACTTTGCTTGGCCTGGTGTTTACCATTTCATCTACCGTGCATAGCGTAGCGTTGATCGCACTCTGCATAGTTGACTACGTTTACAGTGGATACGGCGGCACATACCGGGTCAGCATTGGTAAATACCATGATGTTTGGCCTCATGCTATTGTCTGACGTTCATCAAGCCAAATGAACGCCGGAAATGGCTGGCAAACGTTGTACAGAACAGCGGGTGGCACTTGTCAAGTGTGCACAAATACGCGCTTGCATGCTGTTTACTTCTGGCCGGGGGCTCTGCTGCGAGCCGCATCGTGGCAAATCATGGACCCAGCAATTTAATCGGGTTCCAAGCAAAGCCGTGTACCCCTTTACCGAACGGAAGAGATACACACACATATTGGTAAAAGGCACAGTGGCAGCAAATACTACTGTGATAGTAAATGACAAGATTCGCCATCCAAGCGAGTACACCTTTTAGGATGGATGATGTATGCAAAGGGTTTTCATTGCTCGCGCGTGACGGTGTGCTCCATACTGGCTCTCATGCTTTGCTCTACAGGCATAGACCATGATGCTGCGTTGGCTGTCGCTGCATTAATCGGAGCGAATTCCGCCGGCTTGGCCTTGTCGCGTGGTGCAGCAGTGCGCGAGGGTATTGCATTCATGGCGACGCAATGGCGCACCAGTAGAATAGAAGTGATGATCCAGTCTAGAACAAAAAGCATCTGCGAGAGCTGGCCAAACACCGAGAGCGATGTGCCCAGGACGCAGATGATGTTGGATAAAACGATGGCACACATGGTTTGGATGCCATTCCGAACAAGATGAGCCCATGCTGCCGAGCCAAGCAGGCGATACTGCCGGTAGACGACGATGATGAACGCGGTGGAGAATAGTACGTTGATTGGCAGGTCGATGCCAAGTTTGATCCAGGGAAAGTACGACGGGTAGTAGGAGAGGCAGCCAATCTGCGGCGTCATGATGACCGGGCTCGTCCACACAAAGTAGACGGTGAGCGGCTGCGGTATTAGCAAGAGCACGCCGGCAGTCAGAAGCCATTTGCTACGTCGGTGGACCAGATAGGCGCGCTGCAGAAGGGTGATGCCCACGCAGAGGGTCGACAGAGTCACGCTGGAGCCAATGTACCAGACATAGTGGCGGCAGGTTATGCCGCTGGGCATAAAAAAGAGAAAGCCAACCAAGCCGTACACCACGCCTGCAAACGTCTGCACAAGACAGCACCAGCCGGCCAGCATGGCGGGTCGCCGGTGGACCATGCGCACCGAAATGATGAAACCGCGCACAAATAGATAGGTGACAAGCGGGATCAGCGGAAGCTGCATGAATGCGCCGTGGATGCGATGGCGTGTATTCTCCGGGGTGTCCGGCGCCCCCGCCATGTAATTGATAGTGTTTAGCTCGCCCATCGGATGCAGCGGAATGTTCCAGAGGCGTGTGGCATTCTGTTCCCAGTCCACCCCCAGCACAGCGCGGAGAGCATCGTCGCCGCCGAATAGCGTATCCATGCGTAATAACAAAATAAAGTGGCTGGGCGAGACGAGGGTGCGCAGCAGCGGTGCGCAGCGTTGGTGAAGGTACAGAGTAGAGATAGAGAAAGAGGCTGCTGACAATGTGCTCGCGCCATAAAGCGCAAGTCTTACAGATATCTATGGCAAGTGGTGGCCCAGTCGCCTGCCAAGATTGGCACGCGCTGCAGGTCCGCTACCCACACACGCTGCGGCAAAGTGTCCAGCATGGTCATTGCACGCTGTAGGCTTTGCGCTGCCCGCATCTGGCCGCCACACCGTGCTGGCCGCCGTGCCTTGCGGTCTTGCGCATGCACGTTCGTCGGCCTGCTGGCTAACCCCCCCGCCATCAATTGCCTCCGAGTCGCACATAAAAGAACACTGCCAACCATCCAATCAGTGCCGCACCGCCTGCCTCAAATCGGCAAGCTACTTTGCTCCTGCTACCACTGAGGTTCGCGCTAGCGGCAGCCTGTACGTGTGACACCGACCGTCTGGGTTTATGGCGCAGCGAGTGGCACGGATTGCGGCGTAGACAATGCCCAGTGTCTCCCAGTTACACCGCGCGCCACATCTACGTAGAACACCCTGTTCTGGCAATGAAACGCAAGGCGGCTCTGCTGGAATCATACCGAGTGGAATCAGAATAGCGTTGCCTTCCACGGCTGCTTGGCGGCGTGCACCGTCGGCCGACTGCAAAATACTGTCATCGAAACGACTGATGGCGATGACACAGGGCCACAGCGTGTTCCAGCGCATACCGCCAGGCCATAGCCTGCCATCCAAATGCTGCCAGCAGATGTGCGTTTGTGCACAACTACTTTGCAACCGACGGCAAAAGCCTTTACTTGGCCCTTGGCGTGGTCGCCGCACCAGACACGCAGACTGACACGACTCGTCACTCTGCCGCGATGTAGCGCGCAGAAAGTAGATGCGGAGGTGTTATCTGGCGGCTACGTGATGTGGCATCGTCTAGTACACACGTGCATGCCATGCAAAACACGCTGAGTCGGGCCACTGGTTCTTGGCAGAGCGCCTTTGGCGGTTTTTCACGTTCCCCCATCCTAAAAATAGGTCATGACGCGGGTCGCCCTCATAAAAGGGTCTACGCGCCAGCACCTTTGCGTGAGCTTGCTTCTCCTACGCCCCGTCATCGTCTGCATTTCCACTCTGCATCCAGCATTCACCAGCATACGCGCACGTGCACCCACACGCTGTTGCCAAACCGCGCGCCTCCTGAGAATTGCCAACGCTTTTTATTCCCGCAAGTGCACGCACACCGCCCGTTGCATTGTCTCCCAAACCCATTCCCCTGCCATTTCATTGCATAGCCGCAAGCACTCGCTCTACACCATGTCCTTTCTCCATACACGCCTGCCGGCGCAAGCCGCAAGACTGCTGGCGTTCATGCTCTGCTGCCAGGCCATGCTTGGCACGTTCCTCCTTGCTGCTGCAGAAGAGACCAAGGTTAAAGTTCAGGATGCGGTAGACGCTCTAGCCAGCACCACAGCTGCCAATACGCCACAGTCGATCGCTGCCGCTGTGATATTTATCGTGATCGGCTTCCTGTTCTGCTTCTTCGGCTACCGTCTCTTCCGCGTCACTCTGTTCCTGGTTGGCTTTTGTGTCGCTGGTCTGCTGGCCTTTGCAGTCTGCACCAATGTGGCACCGCTGGATGGCACCGATGGTGACGACAAGCGCCGCACCATCTATCTGGCCGTCTCGGTCGCCGTTGGCTTTGTGGGCGGTCTAATCTGCATGTGCCTGTGGAGCGTCGGCGTCTTTTTGATCGGCGCTCTGGGCGGTGTCATGGCCGCGCTCTACATTCTCGCTCTTGCTCCCGAGGGTCTCATCCACAGCGGCATCTGGCGCGGCGTGTTCATTGCCGTCTTTGCCCTTGTTGGCGCCCTGTTGACCCTCAAGTTTGAGCGTCCCGTCATCATCGTGGGTACTTCGCTGTCCGGCGCCTTTGCCCTGGGTCTGGGCATCGACTTTTTCGCCCACACAAACCTGGGCACTGCCGTCTCCGACTTTCTTAGCTCGCGCACCAACTATCACGCCGAGACCAAGACGTACATTATGCTGGGCGGCATTGCGCTGCTGGCCATCATCGGCATGGTCGTGCAGTTCCGCTTCTTTACGGGCAGCTTCAGGCGTGGCAAGGCCGTCTCCAAGCACTAAGCCACTGGCAGCTACCACATGATTGTCTTTGTTTCTCAGTGCTCGTATAAATAGTGATAGCTTGTCGAATTAGCGAGTGAGTGTGGTTGGGGCTGTTTAAATTAGCAGGGGGTCGACCCTAGAGAGAGAGAGTGTGTGTAAGGGGTGTGTATGTATGCGTGGCCTCACAAGAGACAAGTCGCGTTCAACACGCGTTCGCCTAGTCAAAACATACGCCGTCATCACTCTTTTCCCGCTCTCCACCGCTGTGTGGGCCCATCTCTGCACGCCACGTCTTTGCTTTCTTGGCTGCCACAGCGGTGCTCCGTGCCTCCTTGTTGCGCACATCTAGTTTGCACGCTTACGCTAGTCCACTGCTGCTGCTGCTGCTGCTGCTGCCGCTACTGCGACGCTTGTTTGTCTGCTGCGGCCTGCACGCATCTACGCCACACTACGCCGACTTTTGCTGCCGTTGCTGTCACCGCGCTGCACGCCACCTGCTTGACTTTTGCACGCTGGATCTCCCGCTACACGCACTGTTGGTTGCCGCTACGTTACTGTCGCCAGGGTGTCCTCTGCTGCGATCTTTTGCCTGCACCAACTCTTCTTCGTTTGTGTCCGTGGTATCAACGCCCAATTTGGCACCCACTATCAACTTGTTGATGCAACCGCTGCCCGCGCTTTCCACGTCCACGCTCTTTATCGCTACTTGTACGCCGTCTCCTCTACAACATACACAGATCCGCTCAAAGGTGCCTACGTGCTGGCACCTGCCATGTCCGACCTGTCGCCCACTGCATCCCTGCAGTTGATGCTGCCTCCCAGCACCATCCGATCTAATGCCAGCTCTCGCCGAGACTGCATGCATGCAGCTAGTGGCGGCATTGAAGATGATGCCGCGCATCCGCCCTCGTCGCCCAGCGTGTCTCGCGTTGCCCGCAAGACCTCGGCACCCGGCTCGTGCACCAGCGAGCGCACGCGCAGCGCCTATGGCACATACACACCGGAGCCCAGTAGCAGCCGCAGCGATCCGCTCAGTGGCACCGAGGATGTCGCCAGCACCGCCGCAGACGCGCTGACTCTCCTGCCATCGCAACCGTACTCCTCGCCGACAAGCGCACGCCGCAACACGCAACGCCGTGGCCGCTGGTCGTTTCACGAGGACGAGCAGCTACGCGCAGCCGTGACCCGCTACGGCTGCGACTGGGAGGTGGTGTCTGCAGGCATTCCTGGCCGTGGGCAGACTCAGTGCCTGAAACGCTGGAGTCAGATTGGTCGAGCCTATGAGCGCGATCTGAGTGGCACCCGGCCGCTGGTGCCTCGGCTTCCGCTCTCCAGCATGTCCAACAGCATCAACATGTCTACCACGACGGCACATCGCCCACTACTGCCTGCTGCCGCTGTGCCAGGGCCAATGGCGCGGACGTCCTCGCCCGCTACCGCTGGCATATCAGCTGGCACCGAGGCAATCGGTGCAACCACGTGTGTGCGCCGTTCGGCTCACGGTGCCATGCCCAATAGTGGCGGGCGATCTGGTGGACGTGCACGTACACACCGACACGCCCGGACCGAATCGGTCTCCGACTCGAACATGGACGCACTGGTGCCTCCTGGTCTGTTTAGCCGCGCCGACGAGTATCTGGCCGCGCAGCTCAAGAAGATGCGCCAGGAAGACGGAACACGACGTCTGACCAATGCAGTGCCCGTAGCACCTGCTGGTACTATGGCTGTGGCCTCTGCGTCGCCCATCGGGCTCGACGCGGACAATGCTGCTGCCGCCAAACTGTCGATGGTAAACCGGTCGGCAGACGTAGCGCGTACGCGAAAGATTGCAGCGGCCAACCCGCCGGGCTCGTCCACCAAGCGAGCGGCACTGGCGCCCCTTGCGCTGACCCAGAATATGCTAACCGATGCTCATTTGCCGCGAGATGCCAATCAGGCCGCAAAGCAGGCCATGCCGCCTACCATCAAACCATCGGTGACACGCTCATCCAGCCTTCCGCTGGCTGCCACTGCTCGTCGTCATCATCCGCATCATCCGCCCATTGGCACTTTTTCGCGCTCATCTAGCGGCGATGTAGGCCTGGTTGCATCCAACGGGCAGACCAGCCGCCGCACCAGCGCATCTTCTCGATCCACCGGCCCAGCGCCACCTTCCTCGTCGGCCGCCATCTTGGGCAGTCACAGTAGCGTTTCGAGCCGGGCCAACTCGCTACCGCGGCTTGCGCCGCGCCCCTCTGCCACGGTCACCGATGATGAAGACCGAGAGAATCACAGCACCGCGGCCATCGACCTTGCACTGCCGCCGCCCATCAGCAGACGTGCACCTACTAGCTCTACCGATACGTTTGCATCAGCAATTATGCGGCGTGAGGTGTCATCGCGTGATGTGCCGTATCAGCGCTATCTAGCTGCCGCGCGCCAGACTGCCAGCTCTCCGGCGCGTCCTAGTGCCAAGCGCGCCAAACGTGTGCACGATGTTCGGCTACGCACTGAGCAGCACCACGCCCCAACGCCGATGGTGCTGACCGCCGATGCTCGTATCAGCGCCATACCTAGCACACCAACGGCGGCCACGCGGCGTCGAACTCTGTCTAATGCGCAGGCGCATGCTGCCGAGCTGCGCGATATGCAGCAGTCCTCAGCCATGGCGCTCTCCGCTGTCGCTAGCGAATCACATGTTCAGGCTGTAGACCGTCGCAAGCGCAACTTGATTGAGGACGTGGTAGACTCGGATCCGGCCACGGAGCTAGACATCAACATGCTTGCCGACAGTCTGAACATGGACCCGGCCAATTTTGGTGCGATTGAGCATGCTTTGAACGATCCATCCGCTGTTGCTACTGCTACTGCTGTTGCTGCTAATGCCGCTGCTACTGCTGCCGCTGCCACGGCTACTTCCAGCGCCACGACATCTGCTCCCGAGCTGCCCAACGAGGACTGTATGGTGGTGGATGGCTATGTGCTGGATCGAGAGACCGTCTACGCTGCTGTGGCCGATGATCTGCTCAGTCGTAGTGCCAGCCAGGGCGGTAGTGTCTGGGACATTATGGGTCGTGTGGTGTCGACAGTCATGGCGGCACGCGAAGCACGCGATCGTGACAGGCTAAAGCCAATGCTGCCAAACCTCTTACCCCAGGCAACAACGACAGCCGTGGCCCCCGGCGATGCCCTAAACACCGCTGCAAGTACCGACATGGTCGCGCAGCTCAACCTGCTGGCCACCACGCTGAATTTTCCGGCCACTGCTTTGTCGACCAACGATGGCGCATCGGCTCACGACGCCATGTCCTTCCTTGGCTTGGATCTATCCAGCTTGAACGCGCAGTCGGTGTTTGCCGGGCAACTCGATGATGGCTCGTCGGCGCCGATCGGCACGACGGCCGGTGCCGTGGCCGGCGCGAGCACCAGCGAGATGGCAGAGCTGGATGCAACAGGCATTGTAGTACCCGGCAGTGCACACCTACGCGCTCGCTCTTGCGGCGATCTAATGCTCACCGGTAGCACGGGTAACCCTCTGCCGTCGCAGTCTACGGCAACCGGTGGGCTGCTGGCAGAGGCGTCGGCCGACAACGTCCTCACCTCTCGCGCGCTGCTTGATCTGCTTAATGCAGTGCCAGGCATCGGTGCCAATGCGGGTACAGCCCTAAGCGTCGACACTGCCACTGCACACTCGCAGATGCACCATTTGCACAGCGATCAGATTGTCTCAGCACCTGTGCTTGATGAACAGGGCGTGTCGCTTTTTTCGGATGGTCCGCTACAGTCACCGGCCGCTCATCCCGAGTCCAATCCGTTCTATCTGGGCGATCTCGACGACATAGACGGCGACTTGTTCAACTTTTTGCTGAAGCAACCGGTGCTGCAGGATGAGAACGCGCATGGTCAAGATGACGCACTAGACTCTGCACTTGGCGATGGCGGTGATGCCGATAGCGATGACAACGACGCGTTTGGCCAGGACGACGATGACTACGAGCATGATGACGCTCGTGCTTGCGTAGACACGGCAGACGAGCCGCTTGACGAGGACGAGGACACATACGTGCAGCCCGCTGCCATGCACTTGCAGGTCCGCCCGGGCGCCGACGATCCCGAAAACGCCGAATACCTGCGCTTCCTCGAGTCGCTGATGGAACCTGCTGAAGCTGCCGAGCTGGCCGTTGATTCGCCCGCGCCAACGTCGGCCACAAGCGCCACAGCAATCGCAGCTGTAACTCCATTCGACATGTGTGCAGATCCTGCTGCACTCCTCGCCGATGACGCCGATGAAGACTGCGAGTTCACGGCCGAGCCTGCGCCGCTCAACGAGCAAAACGAGGAGTTTCGCCGGGATCGCTCGGCCATTGTGTCACGTCGCGAGTACCAGGACCTGGTGATGGGCACCGAGTCCGACGACGAAAGTGACGAGGATGCACTGCATCAGGCCACGGCCCAGCTGCGACCCAGCCGTGCAGATGGCCTCCTGTTCACGCTGGAGCAGATGGAGATGCTGCGTCGCCAGCAGGAATGCAATCTTCAGCTGCTTCTGCAGACCTGCACGGTGGAGCGTGAGCTGCGCGGAGACCAAAACAACGCGTTCCTGAACCATTGGCGCGGACAGATTAACGCACTGGTCAGCTGTCGCGATCAGACCCATGCTGCTCTGGCACAAAGAGACGCAGACGAGGAGGAGGCGTCGGACAAGGCTGAATCCAGCAAGACGCAGCAGACATCGGAAGCAGCGGCAAGCACCAACGCGTATCCGTCTTTCCACGACATTGTCGGTCTGGACGAGGCTCATGAATGGGTGTACACGACCAATTCAATCTGCCCGCGCGACGAGGAGTTTGTCCGCCGCATGCGTCGGCCGGTGCGCCGCCGGCGGAAGGTACAGCTGCAGATGGGCAACATGGACCAGTTCTACTGGGAGCAGGAGGAATTGCAGCCGTTGGAGCTGCCCAAAAGCCTACAGCTGCTCAACGAAACGTTTGCAGAGATATTCAACTATCATCTCATACCGCGCATTGTGTGTGGTAAGTGATTCGGCGAGCGAAGCTTGCGTGTGGCGCATTTGCTTATACGCTAACCACGGCAACCCACCAGCCAACACGCGCGCTCGCACCTCGTTCTTCCCGGCACAGGATGCACTGCTACTGATTGGGCTGTACGCATTTGGCGACGACTGGCACAGCATCCGCTCGCACCTGCTGCCCAATATGACGGCAAAGCAGATTCTGACGCGGTTCAACAATCTCAAATCGCGGCGCTATCCGAGCAATCCGGTCAAGGACTGGCATTTGATGCGCGTCAAGCCGCTTACTTTGCAAGAGGAGGAGAAGCTACGCAAGGTGGGTCGTGCTTCACACCTATTGCGCGTAGGCACTGCGCTTACCATGTGCCGCGGTTTATCGTTGCGCTTGCAATTGCTGTTCCAGGGCGTTGCACACTTTGGGCGCAAATTCAAGCTGCTTAGCGCGCGCGTGCTGCGTGACCGACCGGCGGCGATGCTGCGACAGGCGTGGCGTGAAATGTACTCGCAGCACCCCTTCCGCACCCGCACCGAAGACGACGACGCAGACACCAACGAGGCGGGCGCGTCCATCAGCACTTTCGTCACGGCGACGTAGGCGTTGCGCTGCAGCGCATAGCATCGCACCCATTTTTGCTTGCACACTCGCACTTGCCGTCTCTGTATCCACTAGCACTTGCATTATGCGTCATTTGCTTTCCTTCCATTCCCTATGTATAATTATCTGCACCCAAGCGTCTATTCTTGTAATGCAGCCATCCTGTTACGCAGCGCACTTCATCGGATAATCTGCCTATTATCAATGATGCTAGTTTGGGTATGCTGATGAATGCGTCGAAAATTGCATGAACACAGTACAACACCAAGATTCACGCTGGCCGTGCGCTGGCGTGGGGCAGCGCTAATTGCAACCGAGTCCATGACTAACATTAAATCACTGGTCATCTCTGGACCGCAGCATCAACGGACATTGGCACATCGGGCATGAGTGTACATTTGCATCAGCAATATCAGCGTAAGCCATGTTGCGGCTCGTAGTGTGCGGGAACCGCCCGCGTCTTACTGCGATTGGCAGCTGCCTCACCTCTGCGCTGTGCGGTGCGGTGCTTTATCAGATGGACGACACGTGAGACGCTGGATCTTTGTTTCTCCAAGAGCCAGCAGGAGTGAGTGATTGCGGTGTGGCCGCACAGGATCCGGATGCCAATCTACCAGGTAGCGATCTCGGCAAAATGCTGTCTGTGGCATTTAAATGACCGTGGGTGCGCATGCACACCTCGCTCAACCAACTGCATAAGTTACTGCTTGCACAGAATGCCTGCCAACTTTGAACATGCATGAGCTGCTAAATCAAAAGCTGCCGTCAAGCGGAACATCTCCATCGGCCATGTCGGACGGTGTATCGCTTTCTCAGCTGCGCGAAGCAGACACGATAGCCCAAACGCCCGAGTCCACCTCCGATACTATTGACATCGTGCCTATGCACAAAACAGGCACAGCGCAGAGCGTAGAACAGGTGCATGTGCTGTCACGCAAAAAGTTTGCAATGGTGTTTGTAGGGTAAGCATCCCAGAGCGGAGCAGCGCCCGTGATAACATTCAGTAACGTACATCGTCGGCAGACTTCTGCTGGTCGTGCTACTTGCCTCTCTGGATCTCACTATCGTGTCAACTGCGGTGCCACGCATCACGGAAGAGTTTGGCGCGTTTTCTAGCGCTGCGTGGATTGGCACAGCCTACATGCTCACCAGCACCTCGCTGCAGCCCCTCTACGGAAAGCTCTCCGACATATTTGGCCGCCGCCCGGCGCTTCTCTTTGCCGTGACGACGTTTCTGCTTGGATCTCTTGGCTGCGGGCTGAGCAACAACATAGGCATGCTCATCGCATTTCGCGCTGTCGCAGGCATTGGCGGCGGCGGGCTAATTTCCACATGCATGATCGCCGTGTCAGACATCACCTTGCCGGCCAATCGTGGCAAATACCAAGGGCTGCTATCAGCTGTGTTTGCTTTTGCCAGCGTCGTCGGCCCACTGTTGGGCGGCGTGTTTGTCGACCACGCTACGTGGCGCTGGGACTTTTACATTAATCTGCCCGTCGGCGCCATTACTGTTCTTTCAATCATTCTCTTTCTAAGGCTGCCACATCCCATTGGGAATACGCGCGAAAAATGTCGCGCATCAACTGGATCGGAGCCCTACTCATTGTACTTGCAAACCTGGCAATCATGCTGCCACTCAGCTGGGGTGGCAGCACCTATCCGTGGAATTCGCCTGTTGTCATTGCGCTGCTTTGCGTGGGCGGCATTCTTATTGCCATCACCGTCTACTGGGAAGGATGGAGAGCACAAGAACCTATTGCGCCAGGGCGTATATTTCGCAATCGTGCTACATCGGCTGTATTTGTGTGTGTGTTCATGACCGGTGGCGTGTTTCTAGGCCTCGTTTATTTCATCACACTCTTCTACCAAGTAAGTGCCTGACTTTGCTGCTGCTGCTGCTGCTGCTGCGGTCTTGCTGCTTAGTATTTTGCCGATGCTATCCCAGGTCGTGCGGAGCCAATCGGCTACGCGGGCCGACATTACAATGTTACCGCTCATGATTTTAGCGGCATTGTCTGCGATTGCTGCCGGCACCATCACGCTTCATATGCGTGAATGGTCATACACGACATTCCTAAGCATCGGCTATGTCCTTGCAGCAGTAGCTGGCGGTCTGCTCACTATGCTTGAGCGGGAACCAAACGATGCGCTAGAGTATCGTGCCATGACTGCTGCCGGCATTGGCATTGGATTTACCGTGCAGATGACATTGCTCTCGGCACAGTTTACAGCACAATCTCGTGATGTTGCCGTAGCCACTGCGCTGTCGATATTCTTCCGCATTATGGGCGCTGTATTTGGCACTGCAATTGTAGGAACTCTGCTCAACAACACTATAGCCACAGAGCTGGCCAAGCATATACCGGTATGTGCTTTTGTATACCGCCGTTCTACCGCTTGGCTCATTCTGTACGTTTCACATAGGACGGCATTCCTGAACTGGAGGCTGGAAAAGGAGAAATTTCCACCGCCATGCTCGCCAAAATCCCACCCGAAATGCGCAATATCGCTTTGGATGGCATTACTGCAGCGTTTGGTCGCGGTTTTTTGGCTATCATTCCAATCTCTGCAATTGCCTTTGCCGTGTCACTCTTGGTACGCGTTGAGGCTGGTGCGGCGACCAGTCGGCGAAGAGCCAAAGAGCAGCAGGATCAGAGCAGAGGCCTAGAGCCGTAGGGCGGCAGTTGATGCTGGCGCATCTGCTGGCCGGCGGGAGTGCTTGCTGCCCGGAACATCACATCTGGGCAATGTGCACATTCACCTTACGCCAAGTAAAAGAGATTGGCTGGCCCATCGAGTTTGCATATACTATGCTGCATTTGATCTTTACCATGTTTACTCAATACCATCGTAGCGTGTATCGTTGGATTGTTGTGTATTTTACATGACAGACGCCTGTACAGAACCAACATGCCACAAAAGCGCACCTGCATATGGCTGACCACTTGCTAGCAACCATCTGTACTGAGAGAAATTGCTGCAACTGGAAAGCGCGATCAAATATGTGCGCAAATCACTCTTGGATTATTGTATAGCGGCCACCGTGATATCGTTTTAGCGTCATCGCTGCAGAAGTGTGCGCATGCTCCAAGTCGGTTTCAGTGATGAGTAGCGAGATTTTACCGGTTTTGCGTGAGTTTGACAAAAAGGTCGACTCGGTGCTAAGCGCTTTTCTAGAGTCGCAGTACCGTACAAGCAGTGTCGAGGCAATGATCCAGTCGAACGCAAGGAACATTTCCGAAAATAAACCAAACACTTCAAACGCCACAGAAAACATGCAGATAAAGTTGGCCAGCACTATGGCACACATGGTCTGCGTGCCGTTCCGAACAAGTTGTGCCCATGCGGCGGATCCAAATCGCTGGTACTGCTTATGGACAACCATGATAAACGCTACGGACAAGAGAATGTTGATTGGCGCGTCCAGAGCAAACTTGACCCAGGGAAAATAGTACGGGTAAAGGAGAATGCATCCGATAGAGGGCGCCATGGAGATTGGGCTGGTCCACATTATGTAAGCAGCAATCGGCTGCGGGAGTATGAACGAAATACCGAGAACTAGCAAGCGCCTGCTGCGTCCGTGTGCCAAGTAAGCTCTCTGAAGCAGGGTAACGCTTACGCAGAGTGAGGATAGCGAGATGGTCGTGCAGGCATACCACAGCGCCTGGCGACAGCTTAATCCACCGGGCACAATAAGCAATATCGCGCAAATCGTGTATCCTATGCCAGAGGCTGCCTGCACCACGCAGCACCAGTGGGATAGCACGTAGGGCCGTCGGCGTGTTATCTGCACGGAAATGATACAGTTGCGTAGAAACACGTAGCCAACGACGCAGATGGTAGCAGTCTGTATGAATACGCCGCGAGCGCGCATGCGCATATCTTGCAAGTTATCTTGAGCCTGCAACACATAGTCTATGGTGCCTAGTTCTCCAAGCGGACGGATCGGCGTGCCCCACAAGTAGGTTGCATTCTTCTCCCAGCCCGGCTCCAGCAGAGTGTCGCGATCGACATACTCAAATAGCGAGTGTGATGTCATTCAAAATGATGTAGCGACGCAGAGGACAACGTATATCTCAAGTTGCTAGTCTAGCTGGAGCACATAGTACTGGATGCGAATGGCAAGGAGGTATCGATTTGGACAATGTAGGCACAGCGGAGCAGAGGAAGCATGGTCGGCTGCCGTAACAGCGTGCAGCAATCGGGCGTGCGTCATAGTTGGCTCGTCGGCATCCGCATTCTGCTGTCTGCCGCCACAGCCAACCAATTAGCGAGTCGCTTGTGCTAGCCGCTGGGCCATGTGCTGCCCATCTGTCTACATGGTAAGCCAACAATGAAGTGCTGTGCACTTTAGTTGTGTAGCACGATGCTTTTCCGCTCTGCCGTATTAGCTGCACACAGGGTGGGGTGGCTGTGCAGAGTATAGCACGTTGTAGCACTGCGCTGCCAATGCTCATGGGGATTGGTGCTTGGTGTACCAAATCATTTCCACCAAGGCCGAACACTACAGACGGCTTTAAAGAATTCTACTTGGACTATCGGCGCACAGTGAGCGTACATGCACAACAGCGCTGGTAGTGTGTGGCGGTGTCCGTTAGGATCACGCCCTAGGCCACATGTCGACGACTACGCTAACCGTCAAAGCTGGGGAGCGGCCGCTTAGTCTGCTGGCGTAGAGGCACTGCTGCTCTTTGTCTATGCTACTACGAGTGCATACACGAATTAGGCGCGATTACCCTGTGACACACGTTGCACCCATGCGTGGAAAGCACGCCGCATCTAACGTTCCAAAACGACTGGTGCGTTGATGTAATACCGCAGGGGAGTGCAGAAATACGCCAAATTAGCGTAAGCTGTAGAACGTGCGCATGGCCGTGCACCCGCGCTTATCACAGTCGGGCGGCATAGCCGGTTTTAGGCGCAAGCTCAGAGATCTAGGCAAGTAGGCGGACAGAGAGGCAGGCAAGCGGTGGATTGAGGCTATGAGCAAATAGGCGCGCTTTTTATTGGAAGAGTGCGCCAATAAGTAAAAGAGTGGATGCAATAGTATGCAGCCGTAATCTATTCATGAGGCAGGTCGTGCGGCTACATGATACGTTAAGTTGCTAAATCGATTCATGTGTATTCTGTGCTATTGCAATACGCGACATATACACAGCGGCGCGCATAGAGCTCATGGCTTGGCTTGCTTTGCAGGGTAGCGTACTTGCATTGCCGCACGGTGTGTACGACATGGGCGAGTTTGGCGGGCTATTGCAGATAATGTTGCTGGGCAGCCGTAGGTAAGCGTAGTGTTTTTTGTTTTGAATCAGCGCGCTAGGCATGAAGTCAAACCAGCGAATGTGCTGAGCGTCTGGTTCCTTGCGCCCACCCAGTAATGAGCGGAAAAACTCGGTGCGCCTCTCGGTGCCGGTGGATTGCTCCTGCTCTATCGGCCAACTGGTGAAGAGATGCACCGGCGAAACCACGCTCAAGCCAGCATACGGGCTGTAAGCGCCAGCATAAATGACACGCACCGACACACCGGCGAATGCGTCAAACAAAAGCACGCTGCTGCCTTCGCTGCTGTTTGTGCTGGTCAATACGAGATCTCCCAAAATGTGCTTCATGGCGCCCCGACCTAGCAACTGATAGGACCTGACCATGGCGCCGTCATCGAACCGTAGTAGATGAACACGAGTACAGCCATTCTGGGAGGCGGCAGAATGGTAGGGGATCATAGCCAGAAGCTGGCGATGGGCCAGCGATACGGCAAAATGCTGCATAATGTTGTCCATCCAGCCGTGCTTGAATGCATGCCGGCCGGGTTCCTCATCCCTATCGGCGACAATGCTGTACGCCTGGTCACAATTGGGAGCATTGACATTCAGAACGATATTGATATTCGACAGGCTGCGGCATTCTCCACTCTTTACGTAGACGTGATTGTGATCGAGTGCGTATACTGTTAGCATATTTGACGACTCGTCAGGCACCCGGGCTGTGCCGCAGTCAATGGTGCGTGTGGTCTGCACACAAGCACTCATCGCACCATCTTGGCCTCCTTCAGTCCTGATCGAGCAGCTCGTGCTGGCGTTTTGGTCAAACACGACCGCCAGCACTTTTACACAAACTTTACCCATGTGCTTGTTGATAGCACACACCACCACGCGGTTCTGGTCAGCCGACACGATGCAAGCGTCCTCGTAGCTCCGGCCCGGCAAGCGCTCGTCTGCTTTGCCTCCGTGATCTACAGGATCAAAGGCATCCAGCACGGCCAAATGGTACGGCACCGCTTCTCTTTCCGTATCCAGCAGCAACCAGCGCGCGGGTGTTGTGCGGTGCATAGTCTGACGCACCAGCACCCAGCGATCGCGCTGATCGATGAGCATTGCTCCTTGTGCCAGTTTCCAGGCTGGTCCACCGGTTAACCGACGCGCCCAAAGATGCGAGCCTTTTTGGCGCAGCGACCATGTATACAGCAGAGCACAGCGACTAGTGACGCTGCAGACGCATGCCCCTAGTGTCTCCTCAGATGGTTCACCATCGATCTGGACTTGAAACGGCTCGCAAACTGCATCGTCCTCCATGGCGGCCGCTGCGTAGAGCATGCCGCTTGCAGAGTTGGACAATAGCAGCTCATAGGGCGTAAACTCAGTAGGCGACCATGTTTCGCGCGCGCCCTGCGTCTTCACCACACGGCAAGCACGCTGCACACATTGACCCGCACGCCAGTTTGCTTCAGTTTGCCGGCGCATGAGAATCGCATGTCTCCAATCCAACTGCACTTGTCCAGCGTCCACGCCTGTCCGTTCCGCCATATGCGCACGGTAAGTCTCCAGCCAGAACAGTTCGGCGGTGTCTCCGGAAAAGGTGGCATAATACATGCGCTGCCATAGACTTTGCTCGTTTGCAAGGATGTGCCAAGCAGCGCGGCTAGTTGCGCAAAGGCGTAGCGCTGCAGGTGCTTTAGCGTACAACGCTATCAGCAGCCATAGCTCTGGCGGCAGCAGCAGTATTGGCGCCGTCGTCTTTATGTGGTTGGTCATTGCAATGGACGAAGTAGTGAAGGGAAAGGCGGTAGTGCCAGTCTGCTCGTAGGCCAGCAGTGAGTGTATATTTTGCGACTCACTATGGAGCTGACTTGAAGCGTTGTGGTTGGCATGAGCAAGCAAACATACCGCAAGGTGACATCAAACAGCTTACACGATCGGTAGCATACTGAGCACACCACGGCATCTCTGTCTTGCCACTCTTCAGAGTTGCAGGGTACGCAGCACATGGTCCTGTTGGGCGTGCGTCTTTGCATCGCAGCATGTTGCTTTCTCACATCGGACATCCTGTTACATTTACTATAGTGCCGCTGCGTCGGTTCGAATTGCGTTGGTCTATTGGTATTGCACAGGCCTGGCGCTACCGCCCAAGAGCGTGCCGATGCTCGCCAAGACATTGTGTTCAGTGACTACCGTTCGACGGGCCAGTGGCCAGCGATGCACACTGCAACAGTGCAGCAACGCCATAAAGCTCTAGAACGCAAGTGTGGAGGACGCGCACGGGCCCTCCAATAAGGCTGCAGACAAATCGTCAAGAGGCGCTGCAAGGCAATCGCGCACAACGGGGAGAAACAGATGATGCTGATTTGTAAACAGTGGATTCGACCGCAGCGTACAGGCGGCCGAGCGAGGGGGCGTGACAGGGGTGGCGGCCATGGCTCGTGCCAGCAAGCAAGCCGACCAAGCAAAAACAGGCGATATTCACAGTGGGCGTGGATGTATGGTCGTAGCCGTCGCGTCGAGCGCGCAGCTTACACGCGCAAATCACGGAAGCGGTCTTCGATGCGCGGCTCACGCGCCGAATTGCCAATGGATGGCGCCTTGGTCATGTGCTCCGACTTTGTGGCGTAGCGGCAGAGCTGCACGGCTGCCTCGTGCATCTGCGGTGGCAGGTGCTGGTGAACACAGCCGTCCGTGGTGCTGTTGTCGTTGCACACCTCAATGCTCTTAACCCACTGTGTGTGCAGGTGCCAAGCGTAGTTAGCGGCCGGCTCACTCGCTCACCCGTGCTAGCGGTTCTTACCGGGTCTTCAAGAATCTGCTCAATGGTAAGTCGACGCGACGTGTCCGGCTCCAGGATACGGTACATGAGTCGCCGGCAACCCTCGGATAGCTTTAGGAACGGCTCAAAGGCACCTGCACGGCGCCGTTCCAAAAAGCCCAGGTAGTTGGGGTCGCTCCGGTTCGCTTGCCGGAACGGAATGCTCTGGAAGCGCATGGCGTAGTAGACAATACCGCACGCCCAAACGTCCACCTGGCGTCCGTCGTACTCGCGGCCGGTAAACTCCTCGGGCGCAATGTACGGTTCGGAGCCGCAGAGTCCCTTGGACCGGTGCGCCTTGTCCTCCCAGCAGATGCGGAACACGTCCGACACGCCAAAGTCGGTGATCTTGAGCTGGCCGCGCATGTCCATCAGCAGATTTTCCGGCTTGATGTCACGATGCGCCACGCCCATCGAGTGTAGATAGCCGATGCCGCGCAGCAGCTGTCGGAAGCAGCAGTTGATCTCGGCGTCCGACATGCAGCTGGTCTTGATGATGTGGAAGAGATCACCGCCAGGGCAGTACTCCATCACCTCGCACCACTGGCCGTTTTCGTCCTGCACCAGATCCACCGTGTTGACCACGTTGGGGTGGTTGAGACTGGCTGAAATGCAAAACTCGCTGGTCAGCTTCTTGACATATTCTCGCTCCGTCTCGTCCTTGCGCCGCTTGCGAAACTCTTTGACCGCATAGAGCTTCTCGCTGGTCTGGCCGTCAATGTCCTCCAGCCGGCGAGCCACGCGCACCACGGCCGTTGCACCGCGGCCGACCAGACCTGCATCGCACACGCCATACTTTTCGTGAAGTTGCGGCCGATGCTCGACTTCTTCCGTCTGATGGCGAGCCAGACTATTGCCGCGTGACAGCGCCGCACGGGCCGTACGCGCTGCATGCACGGCCTGCGGGACAGACGGCGAGTCGCCAAACGGATCTTCGTCCGAGTCCGAGTCGCCGCCATCGCGACCCATCAGCGCCTGGATGGACGAGGTTGACCGTTGAATAAGGGGTCGAGCTGGCACCGGACTGGCGGCTGGCGCGCTGCTGCTGCCGCCACTGCTGCTGGAGCGCTTGGCCTCGTTCAGCAGCCGATCAAACAGGCCAACCTTCTTGGTCGACGATGGTGACGCAGGCGACGCGGTGGACGGTGACGCCATCATCTCCGTAACACGCGTGCGAGCCATCGCATTCGAAAGCAGCACTTTGTCCGATCCGTTAGTGTCGGTGCTGGCGGTGGAGTTGGTGCGAGCACTGTCTTTGAACGGCACGCTATGCACCGCCTCTGCAGTCGTGGGTGTGACAGCATCGGTGCGGCGTGCGCGCGATGTTTCTTCCGGATCCGACTGACCGCCGCTATGGTCGCGCACGTTGGTACGCAACGTCGGAAGCACCTCGCGAGCCGGCACACGGCGCCGTGAAGCACTCGCCGACCGTCCGTTGGCCTCGTTCACGCGGCGTCGCACGTGAAGATCCATACCAGGCGCCCAGCAATCGGTCGAAAAGGTAACCATGGTGGCAAACTGTGTTGCGTGAAAAAGTAGATGGCCGGTGGGCGTTGGGATAGAACACGGCAGAACAGCTCAGAGCTTGTCGTGATGAACAATGAGATCCGTGGGCCGATAACAGGGGTGGCTTAAGTTTTCAGGCAGCAAGTGATATAAATATTGAGCCGCAAAGGCGTTCATATGAAATGCCGCCCAACGGTGGACAATGACGGCATGGTGACGCAAGACCAAGCAAAGCGCAGCGGGTCCACAACGCCAGCGTCACGTAGAAGCAAGCACAGCGACCAGGCACGTAAGCAAGGGGTGGCGCGCAGTTGGTTAGCCGCCGAAAACATGTATCACTCCACCGATCGCCAACCGTCGGCCGACCGCCTGCTTCCGCAACAGTCCAATCCATGCTGTCCTGGCCGTTCAAGCCGCACACTGTTCATGGCCAGCCACGCCAAGCAGCAGCCACATGCACCCCACTGCACAGGTTCAGGCAGGCCATTCTGGCGCCAGAACATCTGCCTAGAGGACCGCCGAACGCTGCGCAAGCAAACAGTTTGTAGCGCCATGGTTGCCAGCAATGTAGTCACAGCGATGCGCTAGGCCGTCCTCACACCCTCACTGAAACTGAGCGGTCCGTCAGCCACGAGATCGCGGCCAAGCTTGGCGCCCCAACCGTCGTTCGTTGATGGCCGGTCGTTGGCAAGGAGCTCAGGTCAAGCAGGACGACTGTCACTCTTGACGCATACACCGTCTATGCGCATAGTGCCAGCAGCAGTGGCGCGCGCTCTTTGGCTCGCCCACCTGGTGCATACAGCCACCCCACGCCGGTGTCCCAACAACAACACCTACCCAACTCGAGCAGAATCGCCAATCAATGCCGTATTCGGGCGTATAAATGTGCAAGGCAGCCACAGGGGCGCACAAACGCTGTAGAAATGGCCGACTGCGTCAATAGATGGGCAAGAGAAGCAAAGACTCGAACGATCGGCCTCCTGGGAGAAAAAGTCTCGCAGCGGAGAGTGGGAACGCAGTGACGGCCACCGCCCACACACACACACACCACGCACCTGAAAACCGAGCAAGCGGCGTAGGAAGCGAGTCAGACGGCCAAGCAAGTCCGGTGGTCGGGCACGCGGCAGTCGTAGGGGCAGATGAGCGTGGAATGATGGATGCACGCTGGGCAATGGTAAAAGACGAAAGCGCAGTGCTGGCCTAGGGCGCAGGCCAGGGCGCGTGATGCGAAATGGACGCTTTTCTAGCCAGAACAGACCCTTGGCCACTGCGTTTCAGTCGACCCACGTGTTTGCCGTTTAATCAACGTAACGCTACCGGCGGCTATGGTGCTCAGGCCTGCGTGCCCACCTTGGCCGCCACCAGGCGACGCTGTACTTTGCCTGTGGCCGTTTTGGGAATGTCACGCATCAAGTAGACGCGCGCAGGCACTTTGAAGGCGCTCAACTTTTCAGCGCAGTGGGCGCGGATGCGCTCCACCTCGGCTGCCGCGCCGCTATCCGTTTCATCCGACACGTAGTCGGAGACCACGGCGCAGTGCACCACCTCGCCATAGAGCTCGTCGGGGGCGGCAAACGACACGGCGTCCTTGACGCCAGCACAGCTGAGCAGGGCAGCGTCCACCTCGATAGGCGAGATCTTTTCGCCACCGCGGTTGATCAGCTCCTTGATGCGGCCCGTGAGCGACAGATAGCCGTCCGCATCCAGCTTGCCACGGTCGCCAGTGCGGAACCAGTGGCCGTCCGGGAAAAAGGCGTCGCGGTTGGCCGTAGGATTGTCGCGATAGCCGGCCGTCACATTGGCGCCGCGCACGCACACCTCACCCTGCTCGCCCACCGCCACTTCGCGGCCCTGCTCGTCGCGTACGGTAAGCTCGACGCCCTGCGCTGGACCGACTGTGCCTGGCTTGTGGACCGCCGGTGGCAGCGGGTTGGAGCACATTTGATGAGCGGCTTCGGTCATGGCATACGCCTCCAACACTGGAGCCTGCAGCGCCTCTTCCAGCTGCTTCAGCGTGTGCGGCGCAAGCGACGAGGACGCCGACCGGATAAAGCGCAGTTTGGGGAGTGGATCGGGTAGGGTATGACGTAGTAGGATGCTGTGGATTGTGGGCACTGTTTGTTCCGCCGCAGCAAGAGTAAGCAGCTACGTTGAGCGCAAGCGCAAGCGCTGCCGCTGTGTGCGCGCTCACCTGCCGAGTACCAGGTAACGTTAAACGCTTGGACGTGCGGCCAGAATGCACTGGCCGAGAATCGAGGTGGCACCGCACAGGCACCCCCACTCTGTAGGGTGCTCAGCAGTGAGGCGATCAGGCCATGGACGTGGAAAAGCGGCATGACAATCAACGTGCAGTCGCTGCGCGTCAACTGGTAGGTGCGCACAACGTTGTCCATGGTAGTGCGGATGTTGCGATGCGTCAAGGGAACGCCTAGGCAAGCAACGCGGGTAAGCGCGCGAGAGAGCGATGGTAGCAGCGGCAGTGTACGTACACTTTGGCCGGCCGGTGGTGCCCGAAGTGTGCAGCACTAGCGCAACATCATCGGGCTGAGCCTGCCAGATGGCGCCAGTGTCCAGCGTAGCCCCGTCGCCTTTGTCCTCGGCAGCGATGGGACTGATGCGCAGTCCATGGGGCGCCGCTGGGTCCTCCACCGCTTCGGTAAGCTGAATGGTAGGGGTGGCTGTGCTATCCGCCTCGCCGGACGTCGGTGCCTGCCACGCCAACTCTAGCACGCGACAACCTAGTGCGCGCGCCGCCTGCACAGCCGGACGCCCTTCGGCGGACCAGCCCGCAGGCACTATGACCACGCTGCTGCGCGTGTCTTCAACGTAAAAGCGCACCTCTTCTGCATTGTAGGCGTGATTCAGCGGCGCGGCAATCCAGCCGAGACCGGCGCAGGCCAAAAAGGACGCGACAAACAGCGGCCCGTTGGGCAGCACCAGCGTGACCACAGCTCCGCGCTCCAGCTGTAGCCCGTGCTGCAGTTGGCTGGCCAGACGCGCGCACTGCCGGTGAAGCTGCACATAGCTAAGCGTGACGCTGGTGGGCGGGCCGGGCACATGGATGGCCGGCGTGCACGCCCAGTCATGAGACGCGTCGCTGCGATGGAAAACGTCCAGGAGTGTTGGAGCAGCCGTCATGATGCTAGAGTGATGCGCAGAACGGTCAATGGTACTGGGAAAAGTGCTTGCCATGGACAAGGCCGAGTCTATGACGTTGCGATGGCCTGGCCTCAGCTCACGTGTTGGAACTGGCTCGCTGCCTGCTCGGTCGATAGCGCATCGCCAGTTTAGCCTATCTGTCGCGAAAAGCACCGGCTCGGGTGACGGTAGTGCCGTAACCCTCTGTTACCATGGAGACGACAAGAGGCAGCTGTGCCGACAATGCGGCTGCATTCTCGAGATGGCACCTGGCAATCACATTAGCCGGTATACATTGCATCGCTAGACCACGGATATTCGCCAGATCCGGCCAATGTCTATAGCGCAGTGTAGGCCAAGCGGGTAAGCATCCTGGAACTCTGCCATTGGCGGATCAAACGGTGCGCTAGGTAAGTCGACGGATATCCGATAAGCGTCGGCAGTATGCTGATACGACTCATCTTTATACACCGCCTAGCCAGACGTTCATGCTCGCCAAATTGCACTCGGTAATCCTATAAGCCCCGTCAAAGTCGCTAGAGCATGGCATAGACGGCTTTAATCGAGCTCAAAGGAGTAAAGAGCACAATAGTAGCTTGAGCTTATAGCTGTAATCGTTTCAATGTTCAATTACATTCAGATCTTACATGGAGAGCAACAAGCGATGGGTGTGCCATGTCTTGTTTACGGTGATGTAGCAATTACTGATCTTATTACCGCATGCTCTCGTCGACGCCCAATGGGGAATAATCGGCCACGGTAGGCAAAGAATACAGAAGAAACATACTGGCAGTTGATGATCCTGACCGAGTGTAAGCCAAATGTGAAGTAACGGCACGACTACTTGTTGGTTGATCCTGCGTGATACTGTTTATCATATCTTTCCACTGACTCTGCACCGGATAAAGCCCGCTTACAGTCCAGCAGTCCAGCGTGGTTATTGATATGTCGTGGACTGGAGACCCGTCGCTCAGGTTCAGCAGCCTATGCTTCATGCTGCGTAAAGTGACAAGAAGCATGTCTTGCGATACGATCGGCGTAGTACTATTCAGCTCCTGCGAAAGCGACCACCTTTCCACCATAGTCACTTTTGCATTGCTTTCCAGGATCTCCATCAGCTTTATATTTGGTGGTGTATCTGCCGAATTCACCGAGGTTTGATTGAATATGACGAATCTGCTATCGTCAATGCGACATGTTTTCAAACGACGCTCTCCAGCATAGAGTTGTGTCCTGCCGACTGACAGGTACTGTGTTGGGGGCGCGCGATCTGGCGCATAATCCCAGAATCGCCATGAGATCCTTGTGAGACTCTCCTCCGCATCAATCTCGTCTCTCCACAAGAGGCGAATGCTACCAGCAGTGGCTTGCTGTATATGCAGCATATCTGCTCCTCCCTCAATCATCTCTGGACGAGCTGCGCGCTTGGCGAGATCGAATACAAGTGTGGCGTCCGGAGTGTCGTGATCCCTGCAGTGCTTGCGAATTACTAGCCAATTCTTGTACAAACTAATGGGACCCTTCACCTTGTTTGTGATGAGGCGTGGCGGTAGGTGGAGTGCGTTCAGATGCCAGGCATATATAGTGTCGTTGGTAGATAGAGCAAACACGCTGCGTGTTTCGACCACGATAATCAGGTACTCGTCGGAACGCTGGTATTGCTTGGTGGATATCTTATTCGTATCCACGCCATCCCAGCATAGTTGCTTACTGAGCCACACTGGCTGCTGCTGCGGAGCTAGGATCCGCTGAGATATGATACGTATGTCTTGCAGCTCACGATTAATTTCAATAATGTTTTGCAGGCGTACACCACCAGTGCGCTTGCCAGTGGCCTTCTCAGGTCGATGCTCTGTGCGTAGCCCAAGACGCCAGCGGTACTCGGTCGCACGCCGATTGCAGTAGACGCGAAACCAGTCAAGCGGCTCGTTCGCTGGAAAAAGCATTCTATGTTGCTCTTTTGAAAACAGCGGGCGAGTGAGATGAGTCCGTGCATACAGCCGCAGCCAACGCTGCTCATTCTCGTCTTGTCTGGGAAAGTAACGCTCAAAGCGTAAACGCCACAATTTGTGTCGCGCTCCCACACAGGCATACAGCCAGCGCAACCAGCGCAGCTTCGTCGTCAGATAGGTAGACTATACGGTAGACAATCTCGGCGGGCACTCTGTTCATGGTGACGTGAGCAGGACAAAGAAGAGGTGGCGAGCATGGTGTGCTACCATAGTGGTGCGGTCTAGGCTTTGACATTCCGGCCGTAATCGTTTGTGTGTGCCGTGCAATCGAGCAGCGCAGTGTATAAACAAG
>KZ992614.1:0-26319 GCA_003614735.1 Thamnocephalis sphaerospora | reverse complement strand
TCGAGGATCTGCAGGAATACGCAGCGCGCATTTGCTTCCGCGCGTTGTCGGAGACAGCCTGCCACGAAACAGCGCTCAAGGTTGGCGGCTATATTTTGGGCGAATTTGGCCACTTGATCTCCGAGGAGCCGGGCAGTTCGCCAAACGACCAGCTTATTGCGCTTCATGCCAAGTTTCGCCTAGCCTCTCATGGCACGCGCGCCATGCTGCTGAACACATTCTTCAAGTTCTCCAACCTGTTTCCCGAACTGCGGGCCGACGTGACTGGTATTTTCCGCGTATACTCGCGCGCCATCGACGTCGAGCTGCAGCAGCGTGCGTGCGAGTACCTTGCCATTTTGGAGTCGGGCGATGCTGAGATGCTCAGCATGATATGCGAAGAGATGCCGCCATTCCCTGATCGTCGGTCCGCACTGGTGTCGCGTGTCACGCACGAAGAGACTGAGGACAAGCGCACCTGGGTGCTGGGTGGCTGGGAAGCAAACCAGGAGCGCCGCGAGACGCAGCAGCGTGCATTGGTGATTGCTAGGAGTGCGCGCGCTCTGGAGAATGCAGTTGATCTGTTGGATTTGAGCGAGGAGGCGGCAGTAGAAGTGCCCGTTGACGAGGCCACCGCTGCCACTGCAGCCGGCATCACTCCTGGCGCGCTAGTCCTCGCAAAGCAACCTGTTAATGGAGCGTCAGAGCCGCGGGAGAACAACGACGGCACCTGGACGATGCACCTCAAAGACAATCGCTCCTTTCTACGACTGCTTACCCGACTGGACGGCGTGCTGTTTGACAATCCGGAGGTGTGCATAGCGATCAAGGGAGAATTCCAGCCACCGCGCGGCCGGCTGGCCATCGCCTACCTGAACCGCACCAACATTCCGTTCCAGGGAGTGAAGCTCAGCGTCGAGTGTGAGGAGGGCCTACGTTCGCAGGCCACCGGACTACTGCCGGTGAATGTAGCGCCTGGTCAGCAGGCACAAGTCATCTACACGTTCCGCTGTGACGGGCTGTTTGCCATGCCACCCTTGATGCGCTTCCGCTACTTTTTGGGCGAGACGTGGAAGGAGCACGACATTCGACTGCCTGTCGCGCTGATGCGTTTCTGCGAGCCCATCAACGACATGACGGCCGCCGACTTTTTTGCACGCTGGAAACGAATCGGTGCTGCTGCTGCTGCCGAGGCTGGAGACGGCGCTGGGGCACTCGGACTGGAGTCGCAGCACACATTTACGTGCGCGCAAGCAATTGATCGCCAGCACGCACGAGATGCCGTAAAGGGCTTTGGCTTTGGCATTTTGGATGGTGTAGATCCAAACGCAAATAACGTTGTGGGTGCATCTCTGGCCATCGCCGGCGAATCCAGGATTGGCTGTCTGTTGCGACTGGAGCCTAGCGACGACAACAAGGTAGGTTAACTGCGGCTGCGGCTGCGACATTGGGTCGCATTGACAGCCAACATTGTCGCTGACGCTCGCCATGCAGATGTTCCGCCTAACGGTGCGCACCACGGATCCTGTCGCCACCGAGGCTATTGCCGGCCTACTACGGCCATACCTCGAGCATGGCGCGGCGCTCGACACTACGGCAGCCCTGCCGTAAAGGCGCGCGGTCGTCATGTAGACATTCCATTACCATCATTCTGTGCAGCCTGGCACTATGTCATTTAATGTGCGATCGCTGTGCAGGCTGCCGCGCCGCCGCACATTGGCGCTTTTGTCGCTTGCTGCGTGGCTACACCAACACCGGCGTTCACTTGCCCCTTGGTGCGCCGTGCTTACGAGCAAGACCTGACATGGCGGCGTACTATTATTGCAACACGTGCTTTATATTAGAGCGAACGTATCAGCGCGCTGAAGTGCGTTAACGTGAAGCGAGACACAAAATAATAAAAGCGCCACGATGGCAAGTGTCGAATCAGCGGATATGAATTGATGTTTGTGCAATCAGACTAGAATGATGTCGGCTTGGTGTCCGCCACATCAACCGGAGCGATGCTGGTTGCCCCGAGAGGTGCGCCAAGCTTTTGCTCGTGCATCTCCAAGGTCACAGAGGACATCCGGTAGCGCATTTCGCGCTGCAGCCGCTCCTGGTCCTCAACGCGCTCGGCAACCCGCGAGAACAGTCGGTCACGCAGCCGATGTGCGTACAGAGAGAGGATAAAGACAAGACTCATGCCAATGGCCAGACCTAGGTACCATCCGGTCACCACGCCCGCCGGCTTGTGCCAGTTGAGGAAATGGTAAACCCAGGTGTCGTTGATGGCATGCACCACCCACGCCCAGAACATGTAGAAGATCAGGCAGCCGATCACCCAGGGCATCGTGCCCCAGACAATCAGCATGCGGCCAAAGATAAACTCAAAGGCGACCAGAACAAAGTCCATGCCGTGCTTTCCCACGTTCACGTAGAGCGAGAACGGCGTGTCCTCCTTCTTTGGCTTGTACAGCACCGACCAGTAGACCACGGGCACGATGAGATGAAAGACGGTCACCGTGCTGTAGAGTAGGTAGTGCGCACGCGTCCACAGCGAGTCCGAGCGCAGCGTCGGTGAGGCATACTGAGGGCAGCGGGTGAAACGGTACGAATGATAGGTGGCCACAGCAAAGTATGCCAACTCTCCGAGGAAGGTCAGATTGGTGAAAAAGGCCAGAAACATCCAGCCCTTCTGGTCGATAAGCGTTTGATGGACGATACTTGAGACGAGGAGGACAAACTCGAACAAAAGGAGAAACCCGCGCAAGCCAAGTAGCGTCTGCGGCGAAACCAAGTTTGATGTAACGGCGCGGAGCGGGTCCAGCCCGCGCAGAGACAGTGCGTCGGCAATTTTGCCCATGATGGAGACAGACACGCGTGAAGCCGTAGAGACGGTGATGCTAGCCGGAGTAGGAGGATTCTGTATGGCGGCCACTTGTATCTCCAAGGATGGCGCTGGCGATACGTGCGGCGCTGGCGAGGGTGACGTAGAGACTGTGGTGGACATGGCAAATGGAAAACAGGTATGGATGGGTGTGGGGTGAGTGTGTTAGCGTGGCAGGCGGTGGTGCAGGTGTAGGTGCGCACTGTATACAGCACGCTGGGGAAGAGCGAAGGTGGCCAGCCAGAGGGAGCCGGTCGGTCCTCCAACACGGGCGAAAACCGACTCAGTACGGAGTAAGGCCTGCGCCGCCGAGGAACCAGTGGAGTTTGTCCGCCCGCGCATGTCATACAACGGCGTTAGCGAAGCCGCTAGACTCGCCTTATTTTCTTGGCCACATAAAGGCCGGAGTTTGGGCTTTGCGTAGATGGCACGAGCAACAAGGCAGGCACCCGGGGAGCGTGAGGGGGTGAACGAGGAGACAGACACACCACCACCACAGCAGCAAGCGCAGCACCAAAGAGCGTTTCTATAGCGCAATTGCGAAGCAGTGGAAGCAATGGTAAAATGAGAAGTAGGCAGGACGCGGGCCCCAAGCGTTTCTCACAGCAACATTTTATGGGGCGCACTGTAGCACCGGGGAATGCGGCATGTGTGGCATCGCCAATTTCACCAGCACAAACCCTGGAAACTCCACGTGTAGGGTACCTCTCCTTAGATATGCTGTGCTCGAAATGGAGCTTGCTTCTCGTGCCGGTGAAAGCAGCACGCCTCTACGTTGACATTCTCGCCATTCCAACGAGGCCGCCAGTAGGTTGCGACAGGAGCCGCCGCCGCACATGGCCGTACCACTAAGGGGCACGCCTGTCAGACCTACTAGGCAAGACGGCACGGTGAAAGCAGGGCGTAGAGACTCCGCGGCAGGAGCTACGCCGTCCAAATTTGGTAGCGGCACAAGAATAGTAGTGGTGTAGTGGCGCAGATCGGCCGCTCGGATACACGTGGCCCGAGAAAATCTGCAGTAAATGACAGCCGGCCCAAAGTTTCAAAGCGCAGTAGCAGCGGCAGCACAAATGCAGAGATAAAATACGCCTACAGGTGACATCATGGCGGTCAGGTATGCGGGTACATGGCATCAACAGTCCTGCATGGCCAGCGGTTGATTCGGCCAAGCATGAACACGCGCAGCGCTGCAGCGGCGATGAATGCAGACGACGCATCGTCAGCAGTCATGATTCCGTCATGTTGCCGCTCCATTTAACCAGCAAATTATGCAGACTGCACATGGCACATAGGCCAGCAGCACTGCCATCGGTCACGCAAGGCACAGACCAGATGCCAGTCTGGGCGACAGTTGTGCTACGGGCTACATCATTGTCTGTCTGATTAACCGGCTACCTTTGCCCACATACGAGTGCCGTTCTATCGTACTTATTGGTGTTCCTTTGCCGGCCTCGCAGCCCAACAAGCTACTGATACATGGCCAGCAGCAGGCGTGCACTGGCCGCCGCAGTGCATGAGCAGATACACTGCAGCAAAGCAGTTGCTGCATGTCCCGCCGCATTATCCCAAACGAGCTGCTATCACCGCCCATCATCTGCCATTAAGTGCATGTGGCACAAGCTGGGAATCTACAATTTTGGTGTGGGGAAGCGGCATGAGTAGTATACTATCGTTGGTGCGCAAGTGATTCTGCTCGGCTCTCTCACGCTCTGCCAATAAGCAGCACAGTATTACCACCCGCCAAGCAGAGACGAGGGTGGCGTAATGCGCCTGGGCCGTGCGGTTTACAGCAAGCGCTATGCACTGTTTTGCCTGTATTAGCCATAAAGCACGGACAGCAGTCATTGCGGTGATGCCGTGTGACACCGCTATGGAACCACGGCCGTTCATAAAGATGGCTGGTGCGGCGGCTAATCGGCGCAACTGTAGGACTCAGGAACGAGCCGTCCAGAGTTGGGTAGACGTCGTGGCGGGCGTGCACATGGTGTGCGGGACACGTGGTAGCATGTCAACGGGTTAGCGGACGGCGCGAGGCCAGACGGCAAGGTAAAACAGCCGAATAGCCGAAGACGCGAATAGCCGCTAAAGGTGATGCAGCATACTAGGATACTATATTTGCTGGCGGCGAATGAAAGGAGAAGTTTGGCCGTTTGACCGACACAAGAGTGGTGCGTATGCAGCGAATGGCGCGCAGGAAGAAAATCTGCTGCAGCTGTTCTATATTCATACTACGTCGCGTGTCTGCGCGACACTGTGTTGACTAGACTGCCTCAGTCCAGCTACGCTATGCAACTCACTCTGCAGTCGCTGCGAGCTGAGTATAAAGCAGCGCAGCTACTGCATGTGCTCTGTCATGGGGTATGGCATAGACGACTATAAAGCAGCGTCGCTGCAACATTCTCGAATGCAGGGTATCAGCTCCACTACACTCCAGCACAACATCACTACTTGCCTACACACCACCAGTAGAAGCTTATTCAAGACGTTGTTGCAGGCCAGCACTCTGTCCAACATCATCATGCACTCTCGCGCCGCCACCATCGCCGTCTTTGCCGCTGTTTTCGCCGGCACCCTTCTGCCCGCTATCCAAGCTCTGCCTGCTGAAGCTGCTCCAAGCTGCCTCTATCCCAATTGGAAGCACGAGTGCCAGGCCCTCTGTCTCAGCAGGCAGTACTACAACATTCAGTTCAACCGGTGCTACTCGATGAACCCGGCCGATCTGATGTGTCGCTGCAATGATCTGGACCTCACTGCCGAGCTGCGCGAGAGGCTTGGCAAGCGCCACTAAGCGAACGTACTCGCTATGCAGCCTCGTACTCTGAGGTCTACTGCGACCAGATTGTTTGATAGCCGGCGGGTCTGTGTAGGCCATATAAACAATCGTTTCTTCAAGCGATTTTGCCAAAGTGACTTGCGTCTCAGTGTCGCTTTATCGGCCCTCCGCCTGACTTTTGCTGTGCTACCTGCGCGCGTCCTGCATCCATAACGAATGGCAAGCGCCGCTGTTGTATTGCAGTGAAAAGGCGTATTTAGTGGCTGCCATGCTAGGGTCTGCCAGCAGAATGGTCACTCTGCATGTGTGACGTCAAATACCAATAGCCACTGTCGCTGACGTAGTAGCAACGGGCTTGTGCAGACGCTCACTCTTTCTCATCCAGCTATCCATATATCGCTCGCTCCACCCAGTTAACCACTTTACCCGTCGCTACTTTACTTTGCGCTCATCAAACATGGTCTACATTCTCGGCAAGCGTGACGTCTTCTTTCTCGTGCTTGCTCTCTTCTGGCCGCCCGTTGCGGTGTTTGCCAGCACCGGCTGCTCTCGGGACCTGCTTGTCAACCTCCTCCTCAACATCTCCCTGGCCGTATTCGTGGGCATCCTTGGACCCGACCACTCGCTTAAATTTGCTGCGTTCGCCGGCCTTATTTGTAAGTTGCGCGTCTGCTTTGTATAGTCATACGCACTGTCCACTTACATCTGCGTGTAGGCATCAGCCATGCGTGGTATGCAATCCTCAAACAGGCAAACGGACGTGCGCTACGTGCCGGCTACACCGACATTAGCGACCTAGAGGAGGGCCACACCCATCCGCGAGCCATTGTGGTCGTTGCATCGTCGGATGAAACACGCAGGCTCGTGCATAACGCACACCCAGCTGCCGGTGCAGCAGCGTCCCATTCCGAGTCGCAACACCATCAAACCCTGTCGCCAGCTGCTCCGGCCGCTGCGGGATCGTCCAATGCAGAAGCTCCACCACCAGCGTACAGCGCGACAGAAGGCAGCTCAAGTGCACATCAGAAAGCGTAGATTGCGCGACTACAACGGCGCACCTCCAGAGGTGGCGCTGCAATCGGCCATTGCGGTGATGTACGACTGCACGTGTACCTTTACATAAAGGAATAGGTCAGATTTTCCACAGCTTTGCAGCCACCAGTGTACCGTGAGCGCTTTCAGTTCAGTCGCAAGGTACTGTGGCCAAACACTGCTGCTACCAGGATGCACTTCCGTAACCGCACTAAGATAGACCAGCGAGCTATCCATCGTACAGCTGTGAACGCGGTACAGTGTAAACGATGGACAGAGACGCAGTAGCGATGCTAGCAACCCAGTTACGCTGTCCCACACATCGTACACTGTCCATATAACCCCGTTTATCGTTTCAAATTTGCCCAAACCGTGTCAAAAACCCATGAGGTACCATAGCAAATTCATGTGTTGTTTGGTGCTTTCGCAGCGCTTGTGGTATGGAGTGGGCCCCATACGACTGCGATACCAATGGACTACCACGCAATACCGCAGACCGCCTCAGTGATTACAACCGCGTAAGCAGCCCCTAGCCACTTGTCTCTCCGCGCATTGCCATCATGTAAAGTCACCTCTACAATGTCACGCAATGCATGGCGCTAATTCTACTCTTTCACGGCGTCCTGCTCATCACAGCATCCCAAACTACGCTACCATATGCTTTGGGTACTGCGCATTACCGTGTCACCGCACATTGCCTTATACAGCAAGAGTGGATATTGTCGGCGTTGACTGGTGCTACAGCATACCGTAAACAGAATGCGCTGCCATCCCACGCTCATGCCAACTCCGGTAGAACGTATCGCCTTGCGCTGCATGCTGAAACAAGCACTTCTCAATGCAGCAAAAGCTCATTCAAAACTACACGACAGTTGACTATGACATCACTTTATAGCGCATCAGTGCGCACCAAACATCTATACCATACAAGCATAGTACCACTCGCTATTTTTGCAGGCAAGCATTACCCCTCGCCCGCAGTTGTTGTAGCTTCATCGCAAATTAGCCCCGCCGCACACGCCTGTGTTGCATACGCCTTGCTTGGGCTTGTCCTAAGGTGCCTCCGTAGCCCACCCATAAAAGCGGCAAGCCGTGCTTCCCCGGCAAAAGAAGAGCATTTGCCGCCTTTCCACATTCCAGTGCCACTGCCATCAGCATCCACCAACTGGTGCGCCTTTTCGTCACCACCGCGCAGTCGTAGCACTATATTATCATACTAGACCGCCATACAAGTAGCCGTTTAAATCACTTGTCCTCTACATTGCGCCACCACATCGGCACAGCAATCTCCTTACCTCGCTACCCGTCTGCACTGGTTTGTTGGCTGGTTGTATTCATACTTTTGACATATTCATCCACCATGGAATGCATGGCCTACGAACCGGACGTCTACAACGCTGCCATGGGTGTCTTCTGGTCAGCTTCGTTGATGTTTGTGTTTACCGACAGTTTCTGGCATGTGCTGGTCAACTTTTCGCTTGCTCTCACATGCATGTACGGCCCATTCTACGCCTGTTCTCTCAGTCTGGAGCCACTTGTGGTGGCTGCATGTAAGTTACGATGCGCTCTCCGTGCTCTCGCACATTGCTTACGCGTATTTTCCCTCAGATATCGGCCATCTGTACTACGTATTCTCCAAGCATACGCACAAGCAAACCCTACAGGTTGAGTGTGTCGAAACAGAAGGCTTAGAAGCGGGCTGTTTTCAATCAAGCGACTACAGCTGCCGCAGTCTCAAAGAAAGCGCGCAAATGCATGTACGGTTTGCAGCCAACCGCAGATACAGCAGTGCCGCGCTCCAAGTCGTAGATTTTGCCATATAACATTTGGCTGTCTTTACCGTTTTAAGCTATTGAGTAAATCACCTTCAACGCATGATGTGCAAAAACAACGTGCATGTACGCTGTAGCAGTCCGCCGCACAGGTGCCTTGGACAAGTCACGCGTTGGCGCAGACCTACAAGGCCGAGGCCAGCTCGGCTGCACTCGTTATGCATGTAAAACGTGCTGGAGCGTTACAGCAAGCGCATACTGCTCTATTGCACACTGCGTAGCAGTGCAGAGAGACGCTTAAATATGACCAATGCAGACGACGTCATGAGTATAAGTGGTACACATTAGAACTGCAGCGAATTAGACATGGTAAGCGCATTGAGACTATGCATCACACGGCCATCAGTGAGACGCCTGAGGCGCTATCCCAAACAAAAACAAGAAGCTGTAGAGCGGTGGTGCTTGCCGATTATGACAGGTCCTGCTACAGATTGCTTGTAGGAAGCTAATATCACAATACTGCCAAGCATGCAACCATCATCTCAAGCATGACATCTAGCAGAGAGAGTCGACATGTATACAGCGGCCAGCGGGTGATGTCCCGATGTACGGCAATGTCCGTTCGTGCATCTCGGCGTAATACGGAATCCTGTGACTACCATCCTCAGACAGATCTTGTGGCCATGTCTGGCCACGAGTTGGCACGGTCAGCACCACCTGCTTTTGCAGCCGGACTGACTCGTCAAGCTGAAACCGCCACGTCACAAGTGCCGGTTACACTGTAGTGCCATGCCACGTGCAACTGTAACGTGCTGGCGGCGACGATTTAATCATAGCCGCTTTGGCAGATGCCTGGCTGGCCAAGGGCGTTGGCAAAAAGGGTTACTGATGGGCCTGAAACACCCCGCAGATGCCCGCTGGTGATCAAGGACCAACCATTGCACACAAATCGCCACCCGGATCCAAAGCACCCGTACTGTTGCTGCTGCCCTTGGGTTAACGCGCCGTGCCCTACGCTAGTCGTAGTGTGAGTTGTCGTTAATAGCACCCGCCGTTCTTTAGCCCTGTCTCGCGTGCAAATCACATGGTCACTTACACCATGTGCTTACGACGAGGCACGCGCGTAGATTTTGTCCATTTGAAACACGCTCATCAAACCGCTGTGCCGACATCATTTCCCCGTCACATTATCATGGCACCCACTTTGCCGGCAGAATCGCCGCATCCTACAAGCACATCTGGTGCTCCGACACCAGTGATAGAATAGGGCACAGAGATGGTGAGGAAGGTCCAAAAGCGCAGGGTTACTCGTGCTCGCGCTTGAAGAAGCATGCAGGAAATACCGCTAACTGCCGAGCCTACTGGTAATGCGTATATGGCATACTTTGCGCAAGTATCGCGCGTATCCAATGCACTGGCACAACCAAGGTTGTGACACTGTTTGTCTGGACGAGCGTTAATAGCCGTGAGCGGAACTGCTTTGAGCAAATGCCATGTACCCCTTGGTCATGATGTGGTCAAAATAGTAGCCGTTGTATAGTACCATATTTGGGCGATTGGCTAACGGCTACAGTGGCGATGTTTGTGTACTACACGATTACTACACTATGAGTCCAGAATCCGGTCTGACAAAGTTAAACCCCTTAGTTTTTGCTAGCCTAATAGCGCAGGCTGCGACACTGTGCGTCCGCGTACAGCCGCGACATCGGCCAAAGTGTCGCTATCCGGCATTTCACGGACGCCACGCCTCATCGTAGGAGAGCGCCGTGCGTAACACCGTTACATCCACTGTTTGCCGACAGCATCATCGTCATCGTATTTGCTCTTATATGTCGACCGTATCCTACCATCGGCAGCACTTTCAAGCACACATCAAGCATCCCAGCACCATTTCCACCTCTCCTGCTCTTACCGGCGCTGTGCGCCTGCTGACCGCCCACATCATCATCAAACCATCCTCGCCAACCGCCACAGCTGTTAATATTCGAGATGCGCTCTGTCATTGCACTTGCAGTGTGCGTGGTATCTCTCGTTGTTGCAGTAGGCATCGCAGCCATCCTCATTTTTACCGGACTCGCACCCACGCTACTTATAGCAGATATGATACCGCAGAAATCTGGCACTGCATAAGACGACAGCGTCCACCAGCAAACGCTGGCCAAGCATGGTACATCAGCCCAAGTATTTGCACGCGACGAGATGGCTGTAGCAGCGTCAATCCTTTGGCAACATGCCACAAGACTGTATATTATAGTACTAGCTTTTGTGTAGAGAAGCAGCAGCTGGTCATCGAGTCGTGCAACACCACCATACAGCATTCAGCATGGGTCTAGGTCATTTAGGCTGGCCCAAATGTCTCAAACCATCAACATTAAACACACTACAGTCCCCACTGATGCCATCTGTTTAGTATAAAGTGTATATTCACATTGGGCAAACAGCGTGCAGCTCAATGAATCCGCTGCTGCACAATGTCGATCACACCTCAAATTGCGGCAGCCATGATATTGTGCCAATACCGCCAATAAGTGCCGATATGACCGACTCTCGTGCACTGCCCAATCAATCACCTACACTTGCGGGACACAATCGGCATATTATCCACAATATGTGCTATGTCGCACTGCAACAGATACTGCAGCTCCGTATGCTACTTATTCGCACCAATATCCATGCACTGGCTATTAGCAGATGACTCCTGGACACAGACCGTTGTAGCTGTTGCGGCATCAAACGAACTACAGTAAATCTGTGTGCAGCGTGTCACTATTTGCTACCATAGTCACACAGCATTCCGAGTCGCAACTCCAGTAGGCGTGATTCGCCGACAGCACTAGCCAGAGTACTTGATGTAGCCGCGTCAAGGTATGCTAATGGTACAACACGGTAATCAGTAATCATGACACTGGCATACGTGTGGTGAATAGTGCAGCCGTGTCTTTGGGTGATTTCACAGTCTGCGGTCACTATTTTAGCTGTGGCGAACACGAATCGTGGATAGCGCTTTCCGATTTCCGTCGTTGGCGAGGTGGCAATTGTTTATTGGTGGGCATTCCGCCAGCAACAGTTCAGCGTCTGGAAAATTCAGATACGCCGTGGCGCCAGTCTGATCAACAGGTCACGAGCGTCTATATTGCAAGGGAGTGCGCAAAGAGGCGGCCGCTTTCCTGCTTACCGGTTTTTTTGCTTGACTGCAGGAAAAAAGCGGCGGGCTTTTTCCTAAAAGAGCAGTTTGCACACGCTAGTGTTGCTATAGCTGCTCTTCGTATCGAGGTCACCAGAAATGGCTGGCTCAGCTGTCTGATCGTTCCGGTCAGCGCTGTGCCGGTTCGAATCTCGGTCAACTTCTGGTTGCTGGCTGTGATATCACCCGCTGCGTTCCATTGACCCTTATGCGTAAGGTCAACACCTCCTATCGAGGAAACCGTCGCAGGATGAGCCATCAACCTTTTGCTTCCGACGCCATGACTCACGTGATCGGATGGCGTCGGGAAGGAGTGATTTCTTGGCGCTTTGGATTCTTGGCACGACTACTTTTGTCGCACGCTGTTGTCGTCACTTGCGCACTGCTCTTTTCCAGGAACCTGCATTCAACGCCAATCATGCCTTTTGTTGTTACCAAGCGCGACATTCTCTACGCCGTACTCGGCTTTATCCTTCCGCCCGTAGCGGTGGCCTTTCGCGCCGGCTGCGGTGTCGACCTGTTGATCAACCTTTTGCTGACGCTGCTCGGACATGTACCTGGTAAACGACATTCACATTGGTGGCGCATAGGGTGGATGTGCGCAAGTGGGTCTCTGGGCCACGCAGTCGGCCCTAGTGGCAGTCTGCGTGGTTCTAGCTCATGTTAGTGTGCGACAGCGAGCATTCGCTTACCGTTACGTTGCGTGCAGGTGTTCTCCATGCCTGGTATGTGATTCTCAAGTTGGCGCGCGAGCGCAGCGAACGCGAGGGCTACCGCTCCATCAACGATCTCGAGGCCGGCCACGACCATCCACCGGGTGGCCGGTGCAACTCGCCAGTCGTCATTCTCGTGGCGACCCCAGAGGAAGCGCGTCGACTGGTGCCGCACTCGATGCCAGTTTCGGCCGCAGTCTCGCCACAGCCGCAACCGACTCCACAGCCGCAGTCGGCTCCAGAGCCAAAGCTACAACCGCCGCCTCATCCCTCTAGCGCCGCGTCAGCTGAGGCAGGACCGTCGCATCATGACCCGCCGCCAGCGTACACGGCCGAGGACACTAAATCAGCCGCCAAAAAGACAGACACTGCCTAGAGCAAAGCGGATTTTGCTTCGATATTTGACGCCATGGGTTTTGGATGCTTTTGGGCGAGCGCGGCTGTATATCTTATCAACAAACACGTAAAGGTGTCGGGTAAAAGGTGATTGCCACGCTGCGATTCGACGCTGTTTGGCGGATGAAAGCGTTGCCGTGATAAAATGTTTGTAACTTTAAACTGGGCGCGTGACTGTTATTGCAATGGTATGGCAGAAGCGCTGCGATGAAAAAGGAGACCGTGCATGGTAGCATTGGTAAACTGACGTGGTAGTATTACATGGAAGAGATGCGTGGATAAATATACGAGCAACTTGCTCTGCAGCAGTAGTATGATACATAGCGGATAGACTGCCTTGCGCAGATGTCGCCTTGTGACATTGTATCCATCATGCCTCATCGTCGGCATCGCCTATGTAGACCTGCCGCATGGCCAGGTAGGCGACCGAATCAAATTGTGGGTGAGCGTGATCGACGCTATCGCGTGCTGTCTTTGCATCCTCTGCTATCCCTAGAACGCTGTCGTTTGGGATGGTGCTGTCGCTGTTGGCTCGAGGCCGTGCCGTTGTTCTGGTGGTGGCGATGACGGCGGTAGGCGGTGCATCGCCGGTGGCCGTGCGCCAGCGATCGCCGTGCTTGTCGTTTTCAGCGTAGGCCACGCCAACGTTGCCGCCATAGTCGAACTCGTCTGCGTCGTGATCGTTGTCGTCGCCACGAATCAGCGACGGTGTCAGCGTGAGCCGGATGGTGGCTGGCTCAGGGCCTTGACCCTTGGGCGAGCCTGTTAGCCAGCTGGCGATGGAGGGCGTGGACGGACGTGAGCCGCCAATGTTGGATGAGCGCGTGCTCAAACCTGCAGATGCAGGCGGGGCTTTAGCGGGTTCGTTGGCCAAGAGATCAAGCAAAGTGGTGGCATGCTGGTGCCGGCGTTGACGTTCTTCCGAGCGTGGACGTGTAAACCGAAGTTCAAACTGCGTGCGGAAAAAGCTGGCAAGGCCAGTCTCCAGCACGGGATCAGCCAATGTGTCGTCGGTGGATTTGTGCACAAACGAGCCGCGTACATTGGACGGCACCGAAGCACTGCGCCGTGGCTGGCGACTGTCGCCGTCCGTGTCCATGCTAAGCGTTGTGCCTGATGCAGCAGAAATAGAGTTGGCGCGATTCTGAGCGTGTCCACGGCGCCACAGTGATAGCGACGCACGGGCCGGAGAGCCAGGGCGTGTGCTGTCGACGGGAGAGGCTGTGATGGCTCCACCGGATGGCGCTGTGCCTTGCAGCTGCATGGATGCAGCCAGCTCGGGCGTGCCGCTTACAGCCGGCATATTATCTGTCACCAGACGCGGCCGGAGCGTGCTGCATCTCAGCGGGCGCCTGTAGGCTGTGGGTGTGGTGGCAGGCGTCTCCTGCGGCCGCTCGGTCGTGCTATCGTCATACCAAGTGAGGCTGCGCACCGTCGGTCGCACCAATGGCGTGGACCGAAGCTGAGTCTGCGGTGCCCCCAGGACAGCGGTGTCTGAGGCGACCACCATCGATGGGGAATCCGAGTGCGGGCCGTCGTACATGGTGGCGGGTCGTACGCGCGCAGAGGCGGACCGCGAGCCAGATGACGAAAGCAAACGCAAGCGCAATGGTAGCGCACCGTCTGCGGCGCTTGATGGGGTCGCGGCTACTGTAGCACTGGTCGCGTCGAGCCTACCACGGTCGCCGCCTTGAACTTCCACGTGGTGACCATGACGGATGGCGTCGGCCTTGTTTTGGTGAGCATTTTCACTTTGAATCTCCGCAGTATCGGTACACAGACGAGAGAACGCCGCCTCGAGTTCGTCCGCTATGGGCGCACCGAGCGCGAGCTGGGAGGGAGGCAGGCGGAAGAGAGCGGACGAGTGTCGTCGCTGCGGCATGTCTGGCGCGCTGACGACGGTATCGCGCTGCTGCTCGTTGGCAGGGTGGCGGTTGGAAAGAGGCGAGCCCGGCTGTGTGCGCAGACTGCGACTAAGCCTGCGCTCTACCTGACCTCGAAGTTGTGTGAAACGGCCCGAGAAACGTCGCTGGACCGTTGGCTGTTTTGACGCAACATAGGGCAGCACATCATCGACGGTGGCAGTGCGCTTGGGCGGCAGCACGTCTGGGCTGCACAGCTGTGCAATATGCATCGCAAGTCGCGGTGATCAGCAAGGTACGGTAGGCGGGAGCGAGGGCGACGTGTACGTGTGAGCACGTCTGTCTACGGTAGACTGCGATGCAGCAGCAACAGCAGTGGCAGTGGAGAAGGGGATATCAATGTGAATGCAATGTGTTGACGGTGGCGAAAAAAGAATAGCGCCAAAGAAAGCAAAGCAGCAGTATTGTAGGTTGAATCGGCCGGCGAGTTGATAGCGGCGAGAATGATAAAAGGTGAATGGCCTCGACGTGTGCGCGAGATGAGACGGCGAATGCGGAAAGAGTTGATGACCGCTTTTAAAAAGGCAATGCCAATCAAAACGGCCAAGGCGACAAGGAGGAAGACGAGGAGAAGAACAAGGCCGCAAGAGGGATGCGGGAGAAGACCACGCGTGTGTTTGCACACGAGCCAGACTACACTCGAGAAAGGACGATAAAGGAGAGAGAGGGAACGCGGCGGGCAAGGGGGGAAGGGAAAGATGAGAGGGTCCAGCCACCATCGATGGCATGTGCGTTCATGCTATATAGCCGTGATCACCGTCGACGCAGCAGCATGGCCTCAGCGGACGGTATAGCATCCGGACACGCAACGCACATGAAACGCCATGGACGCACTGGTCGGATCAGGTCGGTAGGCCTGTCCACCCCGGTGGTCATGGCCGCCGTGGCAGCAGGCGCATGCGACGGACAAGGGTCCCACGCAGACTGCGCTTGTCTGAAATGACGATGAACGTTGGCGCACGCTCCACCACCGGGCCAGGCTGGCCAGACTTGGTTGGCGCGTGTGCACATGCTCAAGGGACGAAACCTGCACGAGGGAGAGCTCGCGGCGCGTGGCAACCACGGCCACTGCTGCGCCACGTGCCGCTGCACTGCCATCGAAAGGATCCAACTGGCGCACGCGCTGGTGCCCTGTGCGGCCTCTACAGACTGCGGCTGTCGCGAGCGCCATCGTCTAGCCACCGGTGCAGCCTGCTCTCTGTGCGAACGCATGGGATGCACTGACAGCTGGAGAACATACCATCGGTGCGCTGGCTGTTCATGTGCACCCAGCGTGGGGGTACAGCTGGCTAGTAGCGCATGGACAAGCTCGGCTTTACCCGCCTTTTTTGGGACTCTGTGTTTGTGAAAGACGCGGTAGAGGGTCCTATCCAATGGCATGCCATCTACATGCGGTTCGTCGCAGCGCCATCTTCCTTACTTGTCGCGCCGTCTCAGCCGACCCGTTACGGTTGGGTAAGCGAATAGTGAAAATGGTGTGCTATTGGGTTACTCGGTAATACACATACGAGAGCGCGGCTGTGACCACCAAACCGACAGTTTTGGCAGAAACACGCGCGCATTGAGAAAAGCAAAACAGCCAAAGCCAAACAGGCGGCCGAGTGGTGTGTGTGGGGGGGGGGTAGAAGGAGCAAAGAGAAAGAGACGCTATGCGATGAAAATGGGAGCGCAGACGGACGTCCATGCTGCGCTCAGAACAAAGAAAAAACGTTGGCCAGTCGATCTGGCTAGAGCATGCAGCCACTACGCTCGGCAAAAATGCACATGCTCCAGTTGCGACGCGACCCTGCGAGCTGCGTGGACTGCGGGGGTGGCGTAGGCTGCTGCGGGGGTGGCATTACCGCGGGCATGGACGCATCAAGCATGTCCACGTCGGCCAGCGACAACGGTTGCTGTTGTTGTTGTTGTTGTTGTTGTTGCCATTGTGGAGCGGCGGCTGAAAAGGAGAGGTGATGGGCAGCACGCTTGGCTTCGGGGCACTGTGGCACACACACACACACACAGAAAGAGCGTCCAAGGGGTTAGCTACGTTCGCAACGGGTATTTGAACAAACTCACCTCTTCAGACATATCCTCGCGTGATCGTTTGGGTGTGATGCGACCTGCACCGTAAGGGTGTGTGTGTGTGTGTGTTAATAGGTTGGTGATGCTTGGACTGACCACCACCACAACGGCCATTACGATCATTGACGCCTTGGCAAAGACGCGTGCATCAAGCCAAGGGGTTGCCATGGTGAGATGGATGCGCCGCCATCCTTTACCTACCCAAAGCATCGGGCTGTGCGGCAGGCGCCACGGCACCCCAGTTGGTGTTGGTGGTGAAGCCGTGCATGGTGAACGAGACAGGTGACGACCGGCGGTCCAAAAACAGGCACCGGAAAAAAAGAAGAAAATACGCGTAGCAGCTCGTCAGGTGCTGAGGGGTCACCCAGTCAGGCAGACAGGTGGTCGTAGTCGTCGTAAGGTGGTGGTGTCGGTGACCAAGTCCACGGACCAGTGGTGACAGTGGTGACAGTGGTGGTGAAGCGAGGGGCCGGGCCGATGCTCACCAGAACAGTAGGATCCACTTGTACACACTGAAGCTGCGTCGCCCAGCACCCACACGCGTGTCAGTAGCAAGACAGAGTGGTGAAGAAAAGTGACCAAGGGCAGGTGAGAAAGGGTGGCTAGCACTGTGGCTCGGGAGACAACCGTGGAAGAAGCAGCTGGAAGCGAGGAGAGCAAGCAGGCGAGTGCGTTGGTGTCAAAGTGGGCTGGCGCGGTGTGTCGCGAGGGTTTTATACAGCCTCCCACAAGGCACTGCTAATGTTGAGGGAGCAGTGCCAGTAGCGAGCGTGCCAGAGCAGGCGTGGGACAGGCCACTAGGCAACAGGGTGTCTGGCCGAGACCCCGCCGGTGCCAGAGAACTCGAGTCGGCACAAGCTGCGTTGACCCGGCCAGTGCGTCAGCGTGAGAGCAGCCGCTGCAAGAGGAGGAGGGAGGGGCCGATCCACGCTGCGCGCTGTCGGGGGGCACACGCAGAGAGGATGGGAGGCACAAGTCGTCGGTGTTGCGACCTGCCTAGTTTAGAGCCGTGGATGCACGCCACATGCAGCCAACGACAGAGCACAGCGGGGCAACGGCCGGTTTGGCCGCGACATGAGACGCGTGGACGATGGCTGGCAGGCTGACTGGCTGGCTAGCACGAATGGGCCCAGCTGTGCCTGGCGGCCTTTTGCATTGGCACGGCGCTACCAAGCATCAAGCGTCATGGTATGCGGCTCATTGTGTGCCAAAGTGCACGCGTACGCACACACACTCACTCACTCACATGTCTAATCACCTGTCGGCCGTTGTGTGGCGGTGGCCGTGGTGGCATTCACTCACACAAATGCATGTACCGTGTTTCCGCCATGCGACGTTAGCGCGCAGGCCACCCTCGTCAGGCACCCCTGATGCGTTAAACGAATTGGTCGTCCGTCCGATCGAATGAGTTTTACACTCAGCGCGTCTGCGGCACATCCTTTTCCGATGGGCCGATGGCCTTGCGCGTCCTTGCGTCCTCACGGACGCCCATCGGCCATCCTGCTGACACGCATACCGCCAGGGTTCATTTGTGCGATCCGCCGCAACACCGATCTCAGCCGGCTGGCCTGCGTGCACGACCGCTCGTCTGGTGCTCTAGCGCGCTATCGACTATAAATGATGGCGCATACAGCCGATGCTGACGGAACTTTACCAAAGCATTCCTACTTTTCTGCCTACGCTGCCTGCTTCTTGTACCAAGCTCTGCCAACATGTTTACCAGCAAGACTTTTGCCACTTTGGCCATGGTGGTCGTCGGACTGCTGGCCGCTCAGAGTGTGCACGCCAACGATCTGCCCAAAGCCAGCGCGGCGGAAGCATCCGGCGGCAAGCCACGTAGGTATACGCTCCGCATGCGTCGTGCTCTATCCGGCTAATCCGCGCTGTCGCCGCAGTGGTCTATGTGCCGGCACCTGAAATTAGCCCGCCGGCCGTCCAGGCCAGTCCCTTGGGCGTGCCTGCGGCTCCGGTGGCTCCGGTGGCTCCCGTAGCGCCGGTCGCGCCGGTTGCCCCGGTCGCCCCGGTCGCGCCAGTAGCACCTGCGCCCGAGCAAGCGCCGTCTGAGACTGTGGTCGTCACCAGCGTCACCACCGAGACAGTGACACCGACGCCGATCAGCGGTGCTGGCAGCCTGGAGGCGGGCGGCCGTGGCCTTCTCGGTCTGGCTGCGCTCGGCGCGGCCTACGCCGGCCATGCGCTTCTCTAAAAGCGCCGCGCCATGGCTCGTTGCCCATCCTGTTTCTCACATCTTCCGCATCCCGCCGATGTCTGTTCAGCATGGCGCCAAAATAAACCTGTAATAGCACGCATATACGCTGTCTGGTCTCCTTGCCTGGTTTTTCATCATTTTTATAAGTGTGTAGGCAGGGTGCGAAAGTCGGTCGACGCATCTCCAAACGGGCAGACAGCGGTGCATCGCAAGCGACCCACACGCACTCCGCCAGTTGGCCCTCAAAACAAGACGTCGCAACTATTAGTCCCTGCTCGTCGTTCTTAGTTCTCGCCATTTGCGCGTGCGGTTTGGGTATATTTGGCTTACCGCCGCATGGTATTGAGAACAAAAGTATGCAACGAAGGCCCATCGGCTGCAGCGGCACGGGGGATGAAGCGCACGTCGCATCGCCTCTTTGATGTTGCGGGACGACGCAGTGTGAAACTGTACAGTTTACACCGTCTGCTTGACGATGCGGCTGGTGGGTCGCGAGGCGTACTCGGTCCATGAGCCATCGTAGACGGCGATCGGCGCAGTGGCGCCGGCATGCTGCAGCGCAGCGTACAACACGCACGCAGTCACGCCGCTGCCTACGCACGCACCGCTCGGCGGGTGAGCATGTTGTGCATTCGTGGCGGCAGTTTGGCACGCGTGTGCAGCTTACCGCAGGAAGTGATGATCGGATGGTCCAGGCGCACACCGCGCTTTTCAAACAGCTCGCGCAGCTCGGCCGACGAACGCATCTCGCCCGTCTCTGGCACAAAGACCTGCGAATAGGGCACGTTGATGGCGCCGGGCATGTGGCCGCTCGACAGGCCAGGACGCATTTCAGGCAGCGCACCGCTAAACCTAATCATAGCCAAGGCGCGGTCAGTGGCGCGTCAGGCAGCGCCCATACACTCGCTGATGCGCACCGAGGAGCACCGCGTGCATCCAGAATCTGGCGGCGGCCCGCATCGTCCTCTGCGCGTTCGATATTCTCCTGCACCTGGTCGTAGTTGACCACCTGCTCCGACGGCAGCTGGGCCGTAAACGTCTGGCCCGCACACGCGCAACAGCGTGAGCATCTCGGCAAGTGCATGTGGCCGTGGCGCACCCCACCGCTACCTTTGGCTCGACGGGGGCGGGGGCGCCGCTCTCCAGCAAAAGACCTGTATGTCGCCACGCTCCTAGTCCGCCGTTGAGCACTGAAACACGGTCGTGGCCAAAGACCTGACCAGACACGCCGTCAGCCATGTCAGCGTGCACACCGCAGACCTACATGCATGCATCACCTTGAACATCCAGTAGGCGCGATAGGCCGAGCGCACATCGCTATTGTCATAGACAATCACACGGTCGGCGTTTCCAATGCCCAGCTCGCCTGGGTGATCGTTCGCGTGCGTCAGCGTAGTGCTCTAGGCTGCAGCAAAAGTGGTAGACCACTTGCCGACACTGGCTGCGAATGCATCCGGGGTCGGCAGCATGTGTGGCAGCGATGTGGTTTGATCAGCAACCGCATCAATGTCGAAGCGGCGCGCGCCCTATCCGCCAGCGTAGCGCAGCAAAGTGAGCACACATTGTTCGGCGTCATGGTGAGCACACGTACTGGAATGTGCGCTTCAAGATACTCGGCAGCGGCATTGCGACCGGTTGTGGGCAGGTGCCAGGTACTGTCCAGCACCACCGTGTCGCGATCGTTCAGGTGCTGTTGCAGCCACGCTGGCGTGCAAAGCGATAGGTCTGTCGGAAAATAGCGCGTCGTGTAATGTCAGTCTACCGAAAGCTAGGCCATGGCTGGGTCTGCGCACCCGATGTGTTGGCCGGCATGTGGTGGTTCTTGCGGTCTGAGAGCGTCATGGGTGACACGCGCGTAAAAGTGAGAGACAGGCGGGCGTTTGCGAATGCACCTGCAGGCAAGCGCATGCGCTGAGCAGAGTGCAGACGAGTGCGCGACAAACAGCAGAGTCCAAGATAGGCCATGAGCAAGCGAGTGAGATGCAGACACACGAAAGAGTGCGGAGCCGCACACACACACACATACGCACGTAGGGCGGGTACACAGGAGCTTCATTGGCACAACGTCAGCAGCGTTACGCGGTGTTGAACAGAGCAACGAGCGCATAGGCCGACGCGGCTGCTAGCGCGCCCACCAGCATCGTCTGAAAGGCGCCGCGCCACACGCGTCTGGCCGACAAGAGGCGCGTCTTGATGTAGCCGAATATAAAGAGCGCCGTCAGCGTTACGCCCACCGACCAGCCCAGCGCTGTCCGTGCGTGCTGAATGAAAAAGTACGGCAGCAGCGGTACTAGGCCGCCGATCAGGTAGGAAAAGCCAATGGTAAGCGCGCAGATCTACGCGCAGTGTGAGCAGCCGATACAGCGGATGCACGGCCATCGTCACTTACCCAGGTGCGCGCTGGATCTGGCCGCTCGAGATTAAGCTCAAAGCGCATCATAAAATCCACCCAGCGTTCCGGATCAGCGCGCAGACGCTCAATGACCGGCTGCAGCGCTTCCTGATCCAGGCCATACGGCGCCAAAATGTCCAGAATCTCTGCCTCCTCCTCGTGCGGAAAGTTGCGCACCTCGGCGCGTTCGCGCTCGCGTTCCGCGTCATAGTGCTCAATCTCGCTGACAGTTGCCAGATAGCCGCCGAGTCCCATCGAAATGGCTCCAGCAACCAGCTCTAGTTTTGACGCGATGGTAAGCGTGTGTTTGCACTGGCATGTACACTTGCTGGGCACTTACCAGCACATCCAGCTGCAACGACAATTTGCGAGTTGTCCAGCGAGGAAAGACCGGCTGCCAAAGCAAACGGCACCGTCAGACCGTCAGAGAGACCCAGAATAGCGTCGCGCACCGTCTCAGGGCTGCGGAAATGTTCCTCAGTGTGGGGTGGATGTACGTGCCGTCGCGCGCGCAGGCCACTCATGTGACTGGTGTGCGAGCGGAACGAATGTGGTGTGCCTTGCAGTGGCGAACCATGCAAACGCGCTGTCGGACTGCGTGCGGCTGCTTCCAGTGCTCTACCGGGTGTCTCATGTCCGACAGATGGATGCGAATCGCCTTGGCCAGTATCAGCTGCTGTAGCTGCCGAGGTACTGCTCAGCAACGGAGCACGCTCTGGAGATGCTGACATGATTGCTGTCGCCTGGTCTCTACCAAGCAGAAAGACAGCAAAGCGTGGATAGTGGTAAAGATGGCGATCGTGTGTCTAGGGACAAGTACAGATGAACCAGCTTGTGAGTGTTCTTCAGCTCAGCCGGTGGTGTTGACATGGGTGAATGCGTTGCCTGGGGAGCCACTGCAAGTGGATGCATGAGTGGTGACTGCCGTTGACATCTGCGCCGCGTGATACGAGCAATAAGCGACTGTCATATCGTCATGCAGACGAGTCTACGCCAGTCACCATTAGGCTACGGTAACCAAGGTACACGCCAATAAAGAAGCGCACCATGTCCAGGTAGCGTCCACATCATATCTGCGCTTTACACATCAGTAGTCTATGGCTGAACTTGTCACATGCTGTGACATCAGCAGAAAAAGCCTACTTACTGATTACGCTCGTGTCCCACCTGGGAAGGAGGGTCACGTCAGCATTTGAGTGGTTGTTGTAGCCACGTCCCTGCCATAAGCAGACAATATCTGCCCGTGGCATCGACCTTGATCTGTGGCAACGAACGCTCGCGGTCATTTGCGAGCAGCTTTGGATATGCTCTTACGACAACCGCACGTGTGCCATAACGCTTTAGTGCGATGTGCGGCGGCAGCCTGTTACGGCCTGTTGCTGGCCGCGTTCATTATGCTGTCCCACTCATGCTGGCAATTGCTGATCTCCGCGCGTGTTCACCCAAAAATACTCGCACACTCTTGTCCATGCTATGGCCTAAGCTTGCCAGCACCGCACATGCACGCGCGACAGCATGGGCACGCTTTCTGGCAAAGGCTAGACTGACGGCATCTTGTGTTGCTCGGCTGATTTCCAGATAGCGCCGCACGTGTGCGCGGAGTGGCATGCGGAAGCGGCCCTGAAGGGTTTGTCCGAACACCGCCCACCGTCCACCGTCCACCATCGCCAAGCACGCCTTCGGCCTGACGGTTGGGGAATGCCTCGGCCCGACGCATCGTTTCCCCGGGATCAACGCTGATTGGCGGAATTAGCGGCGTTCCACCACACCCTTTTTGCCATCATGCACCACCGTCTTGGCTTAAATAAACACTGGTGGCGTTGATGCTACCAAAACAACACAAGCCACCATCACCACTATCGGCGCATCAGCATCCGCCTGTTTGCGTATCAGTCCTGTTAGTCCTTCAAGTAATTGGTCTTGCATTTGTGCAGTGCAACCATCCAATATGTCCGGTGCTATGCCGCATCCGCCGCCCGAGGTGCACCACGATGACACCGTCGCTCTGACATTCATCCCCCTGGGTGAGGAAGAGCTTACGTTAACCAACAGCAACAAGTACACCGACTACTCTCAGAGCGTGATTTCCACGCCCAGTCAGCTTGAAAACGGCGATGTGCCGCCTACAAAGCTTGTGCGGCGCACCACCACTGTCATGAGTGGCCCGGTGACGTTGCCGTTCCGACAGCTGATGGTCATCTTTGTTGGGTAAGCACCTCTGTGATGCACACTACGGTAGTTTTATCGGCTTGAATGCTAACACAAATCTACTGCTTACTTGCACAATCACAGTCTTGCATTGGCCGTCTTTCTCGCCTCGCTCGACCAGACGATCGTGTCAACAGCACTGCCGGCAATTGCGTCCGAGTTCAACGGTCTCAACATGATTGCCTGGGTGGCGACATCCTACATGCTCACCAGCACTGCATTCCAGCCGCTCTACGGTCGTTTCTCGGATATCTTTGGCCGTAAGAATATGATGCTGTTTGCCACCATCGTTTTCATCGGCGGCAGCATTCTCTGTGGTGCCGCACAGTCCATGACGATGCTCATCATCTTCCGTGCTCTGGCTGGTCTTGGCGGCGGCGGCCTGATGTCCATGGTGCAGATCATCGTGTCAGATGTGGTGTCGCTGCGTGACCGTGGCAAGTACCAGGGCATCATTGGTGCCGTGTTTGCCATCTCCTCGGTCATCGGTCCGCTGCTCGGCGGCGTGTTTACGGATCACGCGTCGTGGCGCTGGGCCTTTTACATCAACATTCCGATCGGTGCGCTCACCGTGGTTGCCGTGATCTTTTGCCTGCGGCTACCAGCACCCGAGGGATCGCTGATCGAAAAGCTCAAGCAGGTTGACTATCTGGGCGTGCTTCTGCTGCTCGGCGGTGTGGTCTGTGTCCTGCTCAGCACCAACTGGGGCGGCAACGAATACGCATGGAGCGACCCGCTCGTCATCTCGCTCTACGTGGTCGGTGGTGTGCTTATCATCGCCTTTATTCTCGTCGAGGTCAAGGTGGCCAAGCAGCCCATCATCTCTCCGCACCTTTTCCGCCACCGCAACGTCTCGCTGGCGTTTGCCGCCAACTTTTTCATCGGCATTGGCTTTTTCGGCGTCATCTTCTACATGCCGATGTGGTTCCAGGTTGTGCGCGGTGTGTCGGCCACCAACTCGGGCATCAAGCTGCTGCCGATGGTGCTCGGTATTGTCGTGTTCAGCATGGGCTCCGGCTGGGGCGTCAGCGTCACAGGCGCGTATCGGCCGTTCATCATCATAGGCTGCGCCATCATGACCATCGGTATCGGCATGCTTTCCATCCTCAAGGAGACTTCGCCAGAGGCCATGGAAATTGGTTTCCTGCTGCTTGCCGGTGCTGGTATTGGTCTGACGATGCAAACGACACTGCTGGCGGCCCAGGCCGCAGTGCCCCACAAGGACATTGCCGCCACCACTGCCTGCTGCTCCTTCTTCCGTACCGTTGGTGGTGTGATTGGCGTGGCCATTTGCGGCGCTCTCTTCAACAACCTGGTGAGCACCAACCTGCACGCCAACATTCCGGGTATCACGGATGAAATGGTCAAGGCCATCCAAAATTCCATCTACATGATCCAAAACCTCGAGCCGACGATGCGCGCACAGGCCATCCACAGCTTTGTCCAGTCGCTCAACCAGATTTTCATCGTATGCATTCCCATGACCGGTGTCGCCTTTTTGCTGTCGCTTGGCATGGAGCACAAGAAGCTGCGCAAAGGTGCCAAGGCTCCGATCGTTGAATAATACGCATGCTTCCAGCGCAGCAGCATGACGCGCTATTCTTGCCCTATTTCCTCTTTTCAATTTTATCATTGCCGATGGTAACGGCTGTATCCCCGTATACGCATATTTGCCTGCCTTTTCGCCAATTACTCGTAGCACATTCCGTATATGTACAATATATGCTTGTCTGATTATCTGCTGCCGCAACGTGTGGCACGTTTTCTATTGGCGAATGATTGAATTGGTGTTACATGCGGTGTGGACTCGCATCGATGCTGACTGCCGTTAGAGCAGCGCGTAAAACATCAGATATTGTGCTTACGTGATTTGTGTGCATGAGTAATGTGCGAGCAAGCTACTGTTTACGATTTTACTCGCTCGCGTGAGCCGCACTATCAAGCAGTACATGCTAAACGAGATGATCATTCAGCTCCACTCTTCCAGGCAGACGCCGGGTTGAACCGCCGCGTCCTTACCAAAGTAGGTCGATTTGCAGCATCTTTTCATTGACAGAAGCGCATGTAAGCGACAACAATAGTCAGTTTACTGTGAATGTCTTTTGACACGTAAGGTTGCGATTTTTCGAGTGAGCTGACTGCGTTTCACTTGGCGTAGGTTGTGCGGCACAGCTCATTCTCCAATGGCATGAACCGTTGCCGTAGCATCATCGCGTGGAATGCGCGTGTCTAGCTCTTAAGGACCGCCAATGGCACCGGTAACATACTTGCAAGCTGCCATATGGCTCACGGCATGTAGCGGCCTTTGCAGTGGTCCGTTCAAGCATCTCTTTCAACAACATGACCACAGACGCAAGGTGCGCATACATATTGAAGATACTTCCAGCATATGATAGGCGTCGTCTACTTGGCTATGTCGACCCTTATACCTCGGCACGTCTGGCGGCAACCTGTCGCACACTCTACGCTGCAATCTGGCGCGACGCCGCACTATGGCGCTGCTACTATATGCGCGCCTTTGCCCCGCATACTGTGGAGCGTGAAATGAGCTTTCTCTACTGGTGCTTGCGAACTGGCAGTCGGCGCGAGTTCCAGGAGCAGGCTACAACTGAACAAACCAACAATTTCTGGGCAACTGTCTCCTGGCCGGACGCATTTCGGCGACGAGTGCTTACCGAGCGCAACCTGCGCCAGGGAAGATGCGTGCGCCGCATTTTTCGTCTGTCGGAAAACGTCGCCGATACGATCACCTGGAGTATCAGCATGACTACATCAACTGAAATTAGCGTCATTGGTAAATTGAAGT